>VWPU01012799.1:0-22540 GCA_013398955.1 Callaeas wilsoni | reverse complement strand
ATATAATATGATACTTATATATATAATACATATTACACTGTGAATAATATAAATAATCGTATAAGATACTATACAATATAGCTAGATTTACAGTATCTAATCTATTTATATGAAGTAGTAACATACGAAAATAACTCGAAATAACCGAATTTAAGCCCTCTACAAAGGCCAGCCTCCCCTGAGAGCTGCTGTCCCCTCAGGCATCACGGAGACGCTGAGCCAGCTGCTCTCGGGCTGGGTGGCTGACCACGACTGGACCAAGAAGTACCACCTGCACGTCACCTACCTGCTGCTCAGCGGGGCCACCAACCTGCTGGGGCCGCTGGCCACCACCTTCCCGCTGCTCCTCGCCTACACCGTGGCCTTCGCCGCCTGCTGCGGGGGATTCATGGCTCTGGTGCTGCCCGTGCTGGTGAGTCCCGCCCGGGCAGCCAGGGCCATGGAAGGGCTGCGGGAACTGCTCCGGGCCCAGGAGAACCTGGAACACACGGACAGCTGCAGCACGGCCCTGCTGGAGGCCACCCAGCTGCCCCGGGGCTGGCAGAGCTGGGGGTGCTCACCTGGAGAGCAGAGGGATCCAGGGAGACCCCAGAGCCCCTTCCAGGGCCTAAAGGGGTTCCAGGAGAGCTGGAGAGGGACTGGGACAAGGGATGGAGGGACAGGACACAGGGAATGGCTTCCCACTGCCAGAGGGCAGGGGTAAATGGGCTGTTGGGAAGGAATTGTTCCCTGTGAGGGTGGTGAGGCCCTGGCACAGGGTGCCCAGAGCAGCTGTGGCTGCCCCTGGATCCCTGGAAGCATCCAAGGCCAGGTTGGACAGGGCTTGGAGCACCCTGGAATAACGCAAAGCATTCCTGCCCGTGGCAGGGGTGGAATGGATGGGCTTTAAGGTCTCTTCCCACCCAAACCATTCCAGGATACTCTGATCCCAATGGGGAGGCACCGTTATAATTTGGCATTTCTTTCTGGAAGGCATTCGGAGTTTAAAACTCCTTCCTCAAAGTCTTGGCAGCTGCAAGGCAGAAAAGCATCTCACATCCCAGCAATTTCCACGCCGGCCTTAAGGAGGCGAACGGATTCCAGGCTGGATCAGACCCACAGGGGCAAAGTCCTTCCAGAGCCGCAGCTGAAGAGGAAACTCCCCAGAAAAAGAATCAAATCATTTTTTGTGCTTTAAAAATTTTTTAAAAAACCAATTAATCTCTTGTGCATATTCGTTCCTACGAACTCGATCACTAATTACCCCATTCTGGTTTCCAAACAGGTGGATCTGGTGGGTGTGGAGAAGCTCCACAGCTACCTGGGCTTTGCTGCCTTCTTCGCAGGGATAGCAGCCATGGGAGGACCCCCCTTGGCAGGTAACTGATGTTATGTGAAACACACGCCCACCCCAGAAACCCAGGGATAAAACACGCTGCTGCTTCACTCTCCCACAGGCATCCAGCCCTGGATGGGGTTTTTGTTCAAACGGAGAGAAAAAAAAAAAGAAATCCTATTTCAGAGATGTATTGTTATAGACAGGCAATATTTTGCTTGGGAATTTGCAAAATCCAACCAGCAGCTTGGAAAACGCTGCCTGGAATATTTAGAAAAGTGCTGCCTGGAATATCTGGAAAATGCAGCAAAGCCCCAGGTGCACAGTTTAGCCCTGACCACAGCAGGATAACGAGCCCATTACCATGGATTTTACTGCCAGCAGTGTTAAAATAACACTGAACTTGGACTGGAGGGGAAGCAAGGACAGGCTCAGCAACATTCCCACCAGGCAGAGGCACTGAAACATCAGGAGAAGCCTCAGTAATCTCTTGTTTTGACACAGATTACACAGCTCAGCCACCAGAGCTCTGGGCCCAGAGATAAGGAGCACGAAAAGCCTTTGCTCTTCTCCCTCTGCCAGGAAGCCAAGGCAGCTGTGAGGATTTGGGAGATTTCAAGTGCTCAGAAATGAGTGTCCAGCCTCTGCTTAGGAGCAGGGGACTTGTTCTCCTCCAGACAGCTTGGCCAGGACAAAGTTCTCCTTTCCTGCAGCCCAACAAGCCAAATGTTCCTGGGCTGAGCCCCCAGCGTGGGCAGCAGGAAAAAGGGGGGATTCTGCCCCTGTGCCCCACTCAGGTGAGACCCCACCTGCAGAGCTGCCCCAGCCCTGGCTCCAGCATCAGGAGGATGCAGAGCTCCTGGACAGAGCCCAGAGGAGGCCCCGGAGCTGCCCCAGGGCTGGAGCCCCTCTGCTCTGGAGCCAGGCTGGGAGAGCTGGGGCTGCTCCCCTGGAGAAGGGAAGGATCCAGGGAGAGCTCAGAGCCCCTTCCAGAGCCTAAAGGGGATCCAGGAGAGCTGGAGAGGGACTGGGGACAAGGGACGGAGGGACAGGACACAGGGAATGGCTTCCCACTGCCAGAGGGCAGAGACAGACAGGATATTGGGAAGGAATTGTTCACTGTGAAGGTGGGGAGCCCTGGCACAGGGTGCCCAGAGCAGCTGTGGCTGCCCCTGGATCCCTGGCAGTGCCCAAGGCCAGGCCGGATGGGGCTTGGAGCATTCTGGGGCAGTGGAAGGCGTCCCTGCCACGGCACAGGGTGGAATGGGATGAGCTTTAGGGTCCTTTCCAATCCAAACCATCATTTTTTGTTTCCTGCCCTCCAAATCAGCTGCCCCCAGCCTGCAGAGGCACCCGGCTCAAAGCTGCCAAGGATTCTGTAAATTCCAGCTCCATGCAAAGTTTCAGCAATGCTGCTGTTCCGCCAGCACGGGAAAAAATTTATTTTCCTAATCAATATCCCCGGGCTGGTTATTCTCTGTCCGTGGACGCAACTTCAAGCAGCCAAAACATTTCGCTGGCAATGAGGAGCTCCCCAGTGCCCTGGTGATGCACAGCCTGCATGCCAGATCCCTGCTGCTGGCACTGGGGGCACGCCCAGCAGAGAGCACCCCTCAGTGCCACCCAGTGCCCTGGCACCGTAACACTCAGGGACAGAAGCCCCTTGGGCTGTCTCCTCTCCACGCTCACACTGCACTTCAGTTTCCATCCACCTGCAGTGTATCTGCACTAATGGGAAGCCTTTTGCTTTCTGCACTGCGTTTGTAAAGCAAAAGCTTTTTTTTCCTGCAAAAAGCTTTCTGTAGAAATCAGGCTTAATGCAGGTGGGGTAAATAAAGGCCAAATAAAGCCAAGAAGCAAAACACTTCCTGATGCATCTCACTGCAGGCAGAGCAAGAAGGAAACAATCCAGAGCTCAGGATCCATGTTTGGGATCCAAGATAAATTCTGCAATTTTCTCTTCCAATGCAGTTTTAAGTGTGAAAACTGAGTGAGACCAGAAACTCCTGATGAAGTGTCCAAAACCATCTGCTCCTTGCAGGATGCAGGATTTAAATGCTCCGTGAGACCTTGGGATTTGGTGCTCTCACCTCCTGAAAACCTTGAGTTTAGAATTGCAGTTTTATCCAACTCAAGTGCTTTTATGCAGTGGAAATAACGATGCTGGGTAATGAGGACTGCAAAGGTTAGAACTGCCTGATTTGCACATTAGACCAAAGCCTGATGCAAGGAAAAGGTGACTTACCTGCAAATCTGTTCAGCTGAAGGCCCTGAAGTCCAGGGGCAGCTGGCAGGACCCAAAGGGAAAGTCTGGAGTCTCCTTCAGAGCTCCCCATCCACCAGCACCTCTGGATGCTCCCACGCTGAAAAACCCAACCCAAACCAGAATAAACATTATTTTGGCAGCCACGAGCAAGCTGAGGAGAGAAGGGCACAGTTAATTTCCACAAGCAAATCACTGACTCAAAGTGCAGAAGAGCTGAACCAAAGCATGTAATGCAAATTCTAGAAGAGATTCCAGACCCCAGAGCACAAACCCCAGTCCCAAGAAATTTGGGTGGTGAAAGGGGAGAGGATGGAGTCACCCAAAAGCTTTGCTGGCACACGGATTTAGATGTTTTCTGAATTTTACCTTCTCCTTCCCACTGAATTTTGCTCCTCAGGGCATCAGGAATAAATAAAACTTCTGATTAAGGAGAAGCAGCACCATTTAAACAGCCTGACCCAGCTGGCAGCACCAGCAGTGCCGGGAATGTTTCGTTTGGATCACATTGGTGCCTGGGATTTACCAGCATTCCTTACAAAACTGCTGCTTTGCTGGAGTTTGAACGCCACAAGCTCCTAGTTCAGCTTTCTGCAGCAGGAGTGATTATTTTTTTGGAAAAGAAATGGGGGCACAGAGACTGGAGTTGCCTCAAAAGGTTGGGGTGTGATGGAAGTTGATGGCTGTGCTGCCAGTGAGGGAGGCAATGCTGGTAAATCCCACTGCACCTAAATCCCACTCAGCACCAAAAAAAACCCCAGGAAAATTTAAAAAAAAAATTCAACAAATATCCTGAAGGATATTTTAAGAATCCTGAAGGATATTTTAAGAATAATTGCAATAAATCAGAGCTCAACTGGAGCACTCTGTCCTGTTTCTCTCACAATTAACTACGTCAGCATCCCTTCTCCTCTCCAAATCCCAGAGACTTCCAGGCAGCAAAACCAGGTCCCAGCCCTGAGAATGAAGCAGTGCACAAGAACCTCGGGGTCAGGGGGAGCCCCCAGTCCAGCAGCACGGGCTCCTCCTTCCAGCTGCTCCTCCGGCTCCCACAGCCCTGGGGAACAGACAGAGGGACTCTCCCCGAGCCAGGAATGAGCCAACAGAAACCGAAACTGGGGAAAAGCAGCTCCTCCTCTGCTTTACAGAACCCTCCTGCAGCTGTGGAAACCTACGGCGGGGAAATGCCGCTGCCTGTGCTCCGGCACAGATCCCAGAGTCGTACCGGCTCCCTTCCCTCCACGGGTGCGAGCCCGGGATCTCAGGGACGGCATCGTGTCCCTTCCTGGGCTTCAGGATCCCAGGTCTGGGCCCGATCTGCTCTTGGTGTAACCCCTGGATTCCACGGATGTCCCCAGAGGAACTGCGTTTCACGCCAGCAGCAGATCTGGCCCAGCTGCTCCCCCACACCCACTCCACGTTTGGGAGTGGATCAGGGTTTTTATGTGCAGGAGCATCTCCCATCACTTTGCAGATTTTAGATTCAAAGAGAGGAATTCTCCACCTCTCAAAGGACTGCCCAGACCCGAGATTTTTGCCAGGACCAAACCCAACACCTGGAGGTCACTTTAAAAAGGTGACCTGCATCCTCCACAGATTCCTGAGGCTCCAGGGAATTTCGCTTTTCCTTTTAAGTCCTCCCAGAGCTACTTTTATCAAGTTCACTCCCAGCTCCTGGCCTGGGGTCTCTCCTGTTAGACAAGGTCTGCTCACAAGAAGACGAGGCTGGAGAGCAGGGGGTTTGCAGCCCAGATGTTGCAAATACCAACACGTGCAAGTCATCCCATCAATCCAACGGGATCTTCCAGCAGCTACTTTTGGCCTACTTATTTAAACAGGAAAAAAAAAAAAATCAGGGATTAAATTCAATCAAATTAAACACCACGTCCACTACAAGGATGAAAGCTGGCTCTGGGAAGAATGACCTACATGTCATTTCCTGCCAGGAAATGCTGCCCAGGAAGAGTTAAAATAATTTAAAGAAAGTATCTGAGGAATTCTTAGATGAGAACACACATTCTTTGCCTCCCGCCCACCTCCCCAAATGATTTTTTTCACTGAGAAAAATCCCACAGCTTTAATAACAACCTTCTCTCCTGCAGGGTGGCTCTACGACTACACCCAGACCTACGTCTGCTCCTTCCTCTTCGCTGGAGCCTGTGGTCTCATCTCACCTATCTCCTTCTTCTTCGAGCCTTCAGCCCAAAAATGGAAGCTAAAAAAAGCCAATTTGAATAAGAGCCCCAGGCCCAGCTGAAGTTTTAAAGGCTGGGAAGGCCATTGCCTGAACTGGGAAGTATCAACAGCAGCAACACTGAAAATCGGAATTTCTGGATGCCAGATTCGGTTTGTGTCCCTGGATGTTTCTCCTGATTAAAGCCATCTGAGAAAAGCCCAGTGTGAAGTGTTACCTGACGGGAGCAATGCAGCCCACGGCGTGGCTGGGGCTGGGTTTCACCGTGCCTTTGCTCTGAGCTGGGGTTTTCTGCCTCTCGGATTTAACGCTCAGCCCGACGGCTCCGTCCCGCGGCTTCCCGAGCGCAGAGCTGACCCACCTCGAGGGATGAGCAGCCGAGGGGCTCCGAGCACAGCCAGACACCTCAGCTCCTTCTGCTCAGACACCAGCAGCTGGCCCCGGGCAGAGCTGCAAGGGCAGGGACAGGCAGGTGAGGACCATAATTCCACGAGGATCCGCGGAACAGCTGCTCCAGGAGCGCTCTCTCTGCGGGGAGGATGCTGCAGCGGGGCTGTTCCACCTCCCAGGCACGGTTCCTGCCCCAGCACAGAGCACCTGGAGGCAAAACCAGTTATAATTAAAAACAGAACCACAACACAGCGAAGTCAGAGACCAAACCCACCCCTCAGCCTCCTGTGCCCTTCTCCCCAGCTCCCCACCCATCCAGAGACTCCCTGGGCCTCTGTGCACGCACAAAGGCAGCTCCCGGGCTGAGCCTGTATTCAACCAGCATCCCACAGGTTTAATTTGGGCAGATAAGACACGACACAGCAGCTGTGACTTTCTTTCCGGTGGTGAAGTTGCAATTTTTTGCATTATCACCAGATATTTGAAATTATTATGTCAACCTGGGATATTCATTCCAGCCATTGGCATTATCTTTCTTTTTACCTCTTTTTCAATTATTAAATTGTAAAGAGATTTAATTATTCTATTTTTTTCTCACTCCTTTTATTCCTCATTCCTTTTTTTAATATTAAGCCATCAAGAGAGTTGTTTCCCCCTATAGAAACACTCCTTTAAACTGTGAAACTGGTTATTTTAAGCCCAAAATTAGGTGGTCTATATTTAATAAAAAGCTACAGAATATTGTAACAGTTTCATGGAGATCAGACACCGTCACAGGTAAGAAAGTTCCTCCACAGAGGATGAGCCAAATCCAGCAGTTACACAATTACAGAGTGCCAAAGAAACTGTGCTTAAATGAGGGGGAAACGACAGGGAATGGGGAGTATCAGTGCTACGAAACAGTTCCTTTTTCAGATGCTGATTCACAGCTTCTGCCAGGAACCTGCAGGCAGCAAGTGCCTGGGGAACGGTCCTTTTGCACTTGAGCCATCGTCCCTGCACACCCTGAACCCCAGCACCCAACACCCCGTGGCTGGCATGGACCAGTCAACATCTGCGACCACGACAGCATCCCTAGGGGCCCATCTTCCAAGCCACCAGGATTTCTGGATAAGATTATTATTTCTGAAGTGTTTCAGGCACTGGCAGCTGAAGGGGGATGAAGAGGTCCCGTACTCAGCCAATCCTGCACTAAGGCCCCAGCCAAGACTTCCTGCAGCAGGGACAAAGCTGTCCTTTAAAAACCTGAGTTTTCACCTCTTGAAACATTAAAGTTCCTCACTCTCCCTCTCACCAAATCAAATATTACCAGCAGCTTTGGTTTGCTGCTGTAACAGGAATTATGTGGGAGCCTTGGCTTCAGGTTTTCCACTCCTAAATCTTCAAACCCCCACTTACTCTGCATCTCCCTAAGAGCAGCTGTGCTTTTGGCTTTTAACAGCGGGACCAAAGCAACGTGGGGATGGGAAGAGCCACCCCACCAGCTCCTCGTCCTGCTGCTCCTACTCTACACAATTCCAACACCTTTCCCCATGCTCTGCTCTCTCACCCTCACTGTAAATGAAGCCTCTGCTCAACACCTTCCTCCTTTCAGCACAAGCCTTGTGATATTTTCACCTCTTTTGCCACCAAGAAACAACTTGGCAGGATGTGGTGTCCACACCTCCCATCCCATCTGCTCCATCCCAACCTCCAGGATCTTAAGGAGTCCTCCCCTGTCTCTCCATCAGACCAGTGTGTCACCAATTCCTCACCCTTATTTAGCAAAATGGGAGTGCTTGTCCCCCCTCTCTTCCCTTCTGCAGAGAAGCAAACAGCTCAGGAGCTCCCATTTCCCACGTCCCACCCCATGGAAGGGCCCCACCAGCCTTTATTTGCCCCCAAAATAATTCTGCACAGGCAAAGCACCTTTCTCCAGCCACAATTACCTCTTGTCTATCCAAAACTGTCGAGGAAGCCAATGCCCACAATGGGAAGCTCCTCCCAGGAGCCCTGCACCATCCGGCCTGCGGGCTGGGAGGGAGGAGAGGAGTCTTCAGGCCTTTGTCTGTGCACTGAGCAGGCCCAGGGAACAGCTGGTGGTCAAACACTTCTCTGCTCACACCTCGTGCTGAGAAGGCAAGCACAGAACAGATGGCTTAGTTCCCCTGGCAGCTCTGAACACCAAAGGCATTTATTTACTTGCAGGATACAACACGTGCATGAGAGAAAACAACAGTGAGCAGGGTGGGAACCTGGGTCCCCAGGAAGGTTCTCCCATCCCACCGAAGTCATCTTGCAAATCCCCTCCTAAAGCTGTTTTTGCACAGTGCAGAACATGACGGGGTGTGTGCAGAAATGCGAGAGCAGGGGCTGCTGGGACACAAAGGAGGCTAGAAGCTGCAATCTGAGGTGGGCTAGAAAATCCCTTTTGTGCCTACTCCCTCTAAACAGGCCCAGAATCATTCAGGCTGGAAAAGCCCTCCTGGAGCATCGAGTCCAGCCTGTGCCTGATCCCCACCCTGTCCCCAGCCCAGAGCCCTGAGTGCCACACTCAGCATTCCCTGGACACCTCCAGGGATGGGCACTCCAAACCTCCCTGGGCAGCCCCTGCCAAGGCCTGAGCACCCTTTCCATACAGAAATTATTCCTGAAAGTTTTTCCCTTACTCAAAGGAAATTCTTCCCTTACTCATCTGCAGTAGAGAAAATGAGCAGCAATGGCTAAAAATGATCCTCAGCAGGAAAATGCTGAGTGGAAACGCGGTGCCCTCCCAGCCATCCCTCCTGGTCCTGGGAAGGTGGTGGAGAACCAGATCCCTCCTGCCTTCCAACCCTCGTGTACCTCACAGGCAGCATCTCCACACTTTGCATTGGACAGAAACCACCAACAGCCTCCTGGATCTTTCCAAGAAGGTAATTTCGCTCACAATAAATCAAACCCCTTGTAAAACCAAAGCCAATCTCAGCACCGTGCCCTGAGTCACTTGGGGAACATTTTCCTGCCCAAGCTCACGCTCTGCATGTCGGATAATGTGCCATGGCCAGCTGGATCTTGATGGGAAATGGCATTCGGAAGCATTTTAACCAGGACTCACTGGTTTAAAAAACCTTCTAAAAATCAGGGCGCAGAGAAACCAAACACTAAAGAATTCTCCAAAAGATCTGGCGACCTGCAGGGAACCAGGGTTCGCTGGAAGGAATCCGAGTGACCAAAGGAACCCAAGAACACAGCCTCCAATTTTCACTGTACCCCAACAAAGACCTGGTACAACACCTGAGTCCCTTTGGAAAAAAAACTTCACAACTTCATTTAGATAATTAGTATTCTGAGCACCGACAGACAGAGGACTGATACCCTGAATCCTGATTAATTTTAGCACCACAGGATTAAGAAATCAAGAAGAAAACACGGAATTGGCTTCTGCAACAAGACATGGCAGGTAAGGATTACTCCTGGGTTTGTGTCAGGGGTGCCATCCTTCCCGGGAAGGAAAGGCAGTGATTTATTCCCAGGTGTAATCCTGAAGGAGCAGCCTGGGCAGCCTCCAGGACCTGCTCCCAATGCCTGCCAGGCGTCTTGGCAGGATTGATTTATGGAGTGGGCACCTGCCGGGTCTCAAACCCGCTTCAAGTGATGTTCCACATGCCAGGATAAAAAGCTGCTAAGACTCAGCGTGGGTCCATCAAAGCTGCGAAGTCGGTGCAATTGGAGATCCCATCAGGAAGCACACTGCATCCCCCACTCCCACTGGAATTATTTTATATTATTAATTTATACAGTCACTGTACACCCATGAGTGTCCTGGCTACCAGCTGCAGGTTTCCCTTCCTTGTTCTGTATTCTGGGTCATTGAAAGGCAGGACAGAGCTCCTAAAACATGGATTTAGCCATTTCAAAGTACACAAAATAAACTTCTCCCCACCCTGCACTCTCCGTGGTCAGGCTCTGCTCTTGACAAAAACATAATTGACTAAAAACCAAGGCTGTGACTTTCCCAGCCTTCCTCAGATGCCAACAGCAGATAAACCCAGGCACTGGACACAGAGGAAGTTGATCCTGGCGTTTATCACATCATAAGGGACAGTCTTTATCTCGCAGTGAAAACCCCTCCAAGGGCTGGGCTGGGATTATTTCGGTGGTTTCTCCAGCGTGCCCGAGCTCTGGGTGTGCTCAAAGAGCTGCCTGGCATTCACACAGCCCCTCCGGGGGCTGAGACCAGGGTGAGGGGCCAGAACTTTGGGTTTAACCCAGTTCCTGGGATGTCCCTTCGAGCCTTTCCAAGCACCTCGGCTGCCTGAGCCCAAACCCACCGCGAAGCTGCTGCTCTGCAGAGCCCTGCTCCCAGCACACTCAGGAACCACGGGGGGGAAAATCCACAGAATTCCCATTTCAAAGGGGAACAAGAGGCTTTTTCACAGCCGTGGCAGCACAAAACACACCCCCCAGACAAGGTGCTTCAGCTACCAACGTTGCTGAGGTTTCCGTGTTTATCTTAAGCCACATGAAGAAAGCCAAAAGCAATTTAAAATAGCTGGGTAAGGATATGACAACGGGGCCTTCCAGCAACAGGAAACGTGGCTGTTCTTCCCTCGCCCTGTTTGGCAGATAGCAAGTGTGGTCTGGGCTGTTTGCTCACCCTCACACACACTGATAACAGGAACGCTCTTTTTTTGGTGCTGGTTTCCCCCCTGCCTGGAACACGTCCTGCAGCCGTGTTTATGATGCAGAGAGTTATTAGGCTGCAATTCACCAGAGCCTGAATTTAAAAATTTCACTTCCGAGAAGCTGAAAGCCTTCATAGGGAGGTGGGAGTTGTTTGGAAAATAATGATAAAAATCTTTAAAGATACCATAATGGTTTTCATTGAAGTCCGTGGGAATTTATCAGCGACTCTAATGAACAAAAATTAAAGCAGATGTTTGAAAACCCAGCAGTTTTAGCTTTAGCTGAGATCCTCATGGGAAAACTTTCCAGCCTGCAGAAACCACAAAGGGGATGGGAGCTCTTCCTCATGGCCATGGACAATTCCAGAAGTAATTCATGGGTCAAAGTCTCTTTTCCAAAGCAGACTTTGCCTCTGAAGCCACCACCAAGCTTTGCAAAACTTTCCCCTACAGATATTCCTCACGTGGGCAAGATAGAGCCAGGACTGTACTCTGGAGGAAGGAGGCAAAGGGTGTCTTTACAACACTCCAGGACGAAGAGAACACCAATAAACTGAGCTCCAGCCCCTCGAGCCTTTGCTCAAGCTGGAAAGGAGTCACAGCCACCCTGGCTGACAGAAGGGCGGTCACAGGGATGGGGTATCAGGGACTGGGCTCCCAGCCTCGAGCTGCTGCTGGGATGCAGCTCTGAGTGCCACGAGGACTCTCAGGTATCTGAGAGCTCAGAACGTGCTGGGCCTTAGTGCCAGAGGGGAACGCTGGGCTGGCAGAGGTGAAACACGAGGTCTTAAAATCACAGAATCCTGGCATGGTTTGGGTTGGAAAGAACCTTAAAACTCAGCTTGTTCCACCCCCTGCCATGGGCAGGGACACCTTCCACTATCCCGGGTTGCTCCAAGCTCCATCCAGCCTGGCCTTGGACACTTCCAGGGGTGGGGCAGCCACAGCTGCTCTGGGCACCCCGTGCCACGGCCTCCCCACCCTCACGAGGAAGGATTTCTTCCCAATCTCAAACCTGAATTTCCCCTTTTTCAGTTTAATCCATGCCCCTCTGTCCTGTCACTCCAGTTCTGACAGAGTCCCTGCTGTGTTCTCGTACACGGCCTTGTCTTCACCCACCCGAGAGGGGCAGCACGAGAAACACCAACACCCCCTTTTCTCAGCATGTGCTCCCCACAAGCCTCAACGACAGCAGCTCGGACGGTTCAAGACCTCACCGTGACCCGAACCTCTGCCCAGGTCAGAGCTTCGGCAGCGCAGCCTGGCATCCACCAAAGCAATCCCTTGGCCAGGGGGGCTGCAAACACCTCCACGGCCCAAAGGACACCTCCTCTCCACGGGCACACGGAGCTTAACAACCACCCTGGGAGATCTCGCTGGCTTCCCTTCACCCAAACCCTTCTGCAGCCCTTGTGTGTCCTCAGACACACATTTGTGTCCTCAGGCACACGTAAAATGTCCGACTGTACAGCCTGGAAACGCAGCACGTGCATCTGAAAGGAGAGACCGGATGGAGGATCCGAGTACTGGCCTGCACGAAGGGCAGAAACGCCAGGGAAAGCTGCCAGCTCAGGGCTGGGTCAAGCTGTGTGCATTGCTGAACGCTGGCCTGACCTATCACTGGATCTGGGGACAGGAAATACCGAAGAGAGCTAAAAACCTCCAGCCCGATCTTCAGATGCAATTGCAGAACTAGGTATAAAGGTCAAGGCAGGCAGATAAGGAGATGAAATAGCCAAGACCCACGGTTAACCTACAGCTCATCCGCTCATCTGTGGAGCCGACCACATCCCGTCCCCGTCCTGGGACGACACACACGAGCTCAAACCCAAGAACCTGGGCACAGGAGCTGGGCTGGGAGGTGGCAGCTCATTAATGCCCAGCACCAGCAGCATGCTCGCCAGCATCCCCGGCCCCGGGTTCCAGCCACATTTAACTAACGCATCCCTGGAGCGGGACACAAAGGGGGAAAGGAACACGAGACCTTTGTGCCACCGTCCACGTTCTCTGCTCCCGCTACGGGCACCTCCATCGGCACGTGGACAAAGAGGATGAACAGCAGGAGGCTCCTGTCAAACCCCTCATGCCACGTGCAGCTGACCGGGTCCCTCAGAGCTGACTCTGCCTGAGGAGTTCTCCTCACCCAGTTCTCAAGGCAGCTCTAATTACACTCAGGCACAGGGCTCCGAGCCAAGAACCGCAGGATACGCAACGGGAATCACAAAGCCGTCATCCCAAGAGCCTTTCCTCTCCCTTTCTGCCTATTTGACCAAACCCTTTTCGCTCTTTGCCCCAGACCTCAGGACACAAGGAGGGAGCATATCCTGCAAGAGCGTTTGCCATTTCGTAGTAAACCAGCAGCATGAGGCCAACACAAGCTTGTTATTGGCCAAGAGCAGAATCTGGGCCATCTGATGTTTTAAACTTATTAATTCAGCTGCAGCTGGTAAAAGCACAGTTCTAAAAAAATGTGTGAATTCAAATAACCGGCTCCCATCTAATCCGCTCGCATCGCTCTCTGCTGCAGTGCAGTTAATTAAATGGTTCTCATTATAAATCCACTTTCCCCAGAAGTCTCATTAGCCAAATTAATATGATGCATATAGAGCACTTAACCCTTCCAAGAGACCGGTTTTAACAACAGCCTGGCTCTACCTGGCCACTGGAGCATCCCCCTAAGCAATTCAGAAGGCTGAGGGGGAGACCCAGCACCCGAAAAACAACTCGCTAGCGCAAAGCGACCGTAGGAGAACCATCCCACACCACATCCCGTGATACCTCCAAGTCTCTGGAATAAATACATAATGTAAAGGAGACAGGGAGCCGTCTCCCAGTGAAACAGGCAGTGAAATCTGACTCAGAGAGGCAGAACTCTTCTGGAACAGCCACTGACACTTCGAAGCATAATACACATCCCATAAAGTGGGATAGCGCCCGAGCCCTGACACAAACACCTGGATACCTGAGCAGGTGACCAGCTTGCAAAAGCATCCCCTTTTTTGGAGTATGCTAACAGATCACCCAGCTCCTGTCAGCATCAACCCCCCGCCCAGGCAAAGGGGCTGAAACGCATCTCCCATTATTGCTACCAGCCCCAGACCTATGGTACAACACTTCAAAGGAGGTTCAGAGGTTGCATCTCAACAGCACGAGAAATACATTGCAAAAAATAGGAATTTTAACTACAAACACCAACTTCAAGAAGAAAAGGCATCTCCTGAGTCTCCCCTCTCCAATTCCCTTCACTCATTACCAGCAATAGCTACAATTGCTTCCATTTACAACAAAAAGCTTCATTTAAATTATTACACCAGCATCCCATAAACAGACAATTTGCCAAATCATTGGCTTGGCTTTCCTTATCAACACATACAAATTATAAACACTACTCTGGGTTAAAGCAGTGTTAATTCAAGCAGTTCACGAAGTCAAAATAACAGCTCCAGCTTGCCAAGCTGAGAACACGAAGCTCTATGTGCACGGCCCTGTTGGTTAACGGGACCCCCCAGCAAACAGGGAAGCACATCCAAGGGTCGGCTCCTCCGCTCCCGCTCCCGGAGCGGCTGGAGCAGCACGTTGACTGAAGAAAACACGTTAGCAAGCATTAATAAACTGGAGGATCAAGACAACAAAAGGCGAACAACAATCTTCTTTTACATTACAATTCAGTTCAACCTCTTCCAGCCCCTTACCTGTCTTAGGGATTTACAGAGCGCTTTGGCCGGGAACAGACACCTTGCAGAGCACAACCACAGCATCCGTCGGCTGAGAGGCATCTGCAGCCTAGCAAAGATCCTGCCCGGCTGCAGAGGGTTATCCACGGAGGTTAAAGTATGTCAAGGCAAGCAGGGCAAGCTGCCGTTCGAGGTGTCTTCATGGCATGTCACGAGAATTCTACCACGAGCACAACACGAGAGCTCCTGAAGCCGACGACGCAGCAAGTGGCAGCTTCCTCTCGACGGCCGCGGTCCTCAGGCGCGCCCCGAAGTCTCCCGCAGCAAACGCGGAGTTGTGCTCCTGCACGGGAACAGCCTTCCAAAGCTCGGGAGCCCCCGGGACAGGAGAACTACAGCACACAACGTTTTCGGGCCGCCTCCGGCTTTTCCTCTCCCCATCTGTACTACACCGGGAGCGGCTGCACGGAGCGCGCGGCGGGGCCGGGACGCGAGCAGGGCACATGCACATCCGAGGCGTGTGGAACCACTGGCTTCAAAACCGGTCAAAATAAGGCACTGAGACACCACGCAAAGGTTTAAATTACCGCCTCCAGCTCTCAGGAACTCTTCATCCATTCAGCACTAAACCCACAACTGCTGAAAAGCCCCTGGAGATGGAGGAGCGCCTCGCGTACGGCAGGAAAGGCTTTATTAACAGCATTTAAACACTTTTAAGGACTCATTTCTCTTTTTCTTTTGGCAATTTTGGTGCAAAGGTTTTACGTGCAAGATTCAAAGCAATCTCAGAACTTTTTTTCTTCAAAATTAAAAAAAAAACCAAGAATCAAAACTAAAGGCAAACATGTTGGGTGAACAAAATAAATCAGAAACTTAAAATTCAGGAACTCCAGCTCTTCCAACCAGCGAAGCCCCAGACTTGGCCACCGTTCCGAGGCGCAGGGTGGTGCTTCCCTGCTTCTTGCGTGCCAGCAGCAGCACCGCTGCCCCGTCCCGCTGAGGAGAAACGCAGCAAGTGACCCCTTTTTCACTGCAAACACGGGGGCCACGGCAAGGCAATCAGCTAGAATTCTTCTGATTGGTACCACAGGTCGGTCAACGCGAAAGTGTCGGTGCTCTCCCTGCTTCTTGCTCAAGACCCACAACTATCAGCTCAATTGGGCAGCAGCAGCAGGAACCCCTCCGCTGCCAACACAGGGGCCAAACGTTTGTCGTCAATTCACTTCCAGGCAGAAAAACCATTTTCCTCAAAAGAAACAATTTATTTAGAATGAAACAAAATCAGCTCAACTGTGAGCGCATGTTTGAGTGACAGCTACTTTTAAGCTGTGTGAGCCATAAAAAGGGTATTCCTTTACTTTTCCAGCAATCTTGTGTACACAGCACAAAGCAAAGAGGTCATTTTTTTTTTTCCACTTAAAACACGGGCATTGGCATCACAATAGCAGATACACAACTTTTTTTTTTTTTTTTTAAAGCTGCCATTTTAGTAAAATGCACAAATACTAAACAGATAAGCTTTCTTCCATCAGGAGGCCCATGTAAATTCCACATAAGCCACAGCTTCTCTTCCCAAAGGTCCATTAGAGCTTGGTATCCCATGCGGTTGTCTTCTGCAGTCCACCAGATTTGCTTGCAGGAGGAAAAAAAACGTTATTTCAATACAAATGCGTACACCAGATTTGGGTTTTTCCCCTCCCTACATTATACAGATGAACATAAAGAGCTACGAGGCCTTTCTGAATATTCTACTCGGACTTCAAAAAGCACCAATATCACCCACAGGCGTGAAACCTCGGAGTGAAGCCGCCTTCTAGGGATAGATGCAAAACAAGCAGTGCAGGGCTTCTTTTTGGACCAGGATTAAACTAGGCTTACAGTACTGATGATTACTCAACTTGCAGTAACACTTGACGGGGCACATCGAAATCATTAACCAGGAGAAAAACCAACCCAATTCTCGCTAATTCGGTTGACTTTCCTCACAGGGTATTTCCTGAAGGCAACTTATCAACAAAACCATGAAATGTAGTGTTACACAGCTCTTTTGCTCTCGTTTTGCTGCGCAGTTCTAACAGCAGACAATGCCAATATCAAATCAAAGACACACCCAATATAATTTAAAATTGTTACTATTCAAGTCATATCTCTCAGCCATCGTTTTCACACAGTCGGAACTGCAGGAAGATGAATATTCAATGAACCATTCTCTGCATCACCCGCTCCGCTTTAAGCCTGATACAAAAATCACCTCATCGTTCAATCTATCAATCATTGGAATATCTGTCCTTCGGTGCTATAAAGAAATAAACAGGGGGACAAAGGGGAAAGAACCCCAAAAGCTCTAGAGCCACGTGGCAACCATTTCTTCCCCTCTGGGTGCGCAGCACTCCCCAGGAGCGCTGCCCTCAACACTGTTTTGCTTAGAGCCAGGAACTACCATTTCCCAAGCCATTTTTCCCTGAGTCCTCAGAGTTTTTGAACCTGTCTTCACAATTTTGATTCACTCCTCCTCCCCGTTAACACCTCAGGCCTTTCACCTCAGTTACCGTCAACCAGAGGGTTCCCAAACCCACGCAAGAAATTCAAACTTGTTCTCCGCTCTCCACAGAGGCCAAGAAAGTTGTCACCGAAACATTCCATCTTTAACATCCTCGTAGGAAACTAAAGAGAGAGAGGGCAAGGTTTGTCTGCCTGGCAATAATGCCCTTTTCTCTCTGTGAGGCTGACAAGGATGTGTTGGTATTTGTGCCCCTAAAACCTCTGGATTGAGGATAACCTCGGTGTTCCCGTGGCAGCAAACAAAGCCACTGGCCGGAGGCCAAGGAAGTTGCGCAAAGTTTCCAATTGGAAGAAATAAAACAACAAACTGAAATCTCAAACAAAACGACGAGTCATTTGAGGTTCTTTCCCCAAAGCATAAAGCACAAGGATGAAATGATTCAGGAAAAGGACATCCTTTTTCCAGGCTAATTCAACACACTAATGAAATAGAAGAACGTCAGCTGCACACACGGTTGGGAGGGAATACTGAGCTCTCGCCAGAGCAACGTAATGCCAGACACGAGGAGAGAGCCAACAACTGCTACATCTGGTTTGCTCTACACACAGTGGTATCACCCACAGGCTTCTAAACCTTCAGCCCCGGCCACGCCGACTTCAGTGGACAGTTACTCCAATGGGGAACACCTCAGACCAAGGAGGAAAGCACAGCCGGCCCAGCTGCACCGGCCGGGATGGCAGCACGGGAATGCAGCGCCGGCAATAAAAAAAGCTGCCAAAATTTTGCCGTAAGAACCCTCAAAGGGTGTTAAAATCCTTGCTTACAAAACAGAGCAGCAACCACAAATAAACCAGATTCAAAGAAGCAGGTGCTCCATTAAATAAGGAACCAGAAAACCTGGAGTCAAACACAGCCTCACCTGCTCCTTCCCGCCCTACAGCACAGCACAATTTAACGGCCAGCGGCAGTGGAACCACCGTGATTTTCCAAGGAAAAATGGGAGTGCACCTAGGATGCTCTTCCCAAACCAAGCTGGCTTTGACAAGCTACGTTGACCCCAAGTTTTATGGGTTTTTAAGCAGGTGCCTGCTGCGGATCAGCGGAACAAACGCTGCTCTCAGTGACTTTAAGTGTCCAACACAAACATTAGTGCTTTTTTTTCCCGGTTTTGGGCAGATTTGAATTCCCAGGCGTTCAAGTCTCTTTCCTAGAGAACTCTTGCAAGTGATTTCTGCCAGATGAAATGAGAAAACTCCCTCTGAATTCAAGCAGCACTTGCAGCATTGATCACCTGCTGACACACAACAGGCACCTGCTCCAATTAAAACATTCTTTGCAGTAAGTGGTAAATAGGCTGTATCTTCTTAAACACAGTGATTTGCATTTCCGGTGTCATTCCCAAAACTTCTCGTTGTTAATAGTAAGCTGAACAGCTGAATTCTGCCATCTCTTACATTCACATTGAAGGACAACCCAGAAATCCTGGATTTTACCCTCAAATTTAAGAGCATTAAATGAGGCTTTCACCTTTTCATTAAGAAAGAAAAGTAGCTATTAAAACAAAATCTGTGTTTAAGAGATGCTGTCAAATTGGAATTCTCAGTTCCCCATGATGTTTGGGATACTGTGTCCACTCATTCCAGGCAGATAAAGGAATCAAAGCCCTCTTAAACAACAGCCCTCTCCAACAAGTGGTTCAGTAACAAAAATTCCTATTTTTGTGACAGAAACTCAAGCAAGTTCAGTTACACCCACAAAATACATTCAAGACATTTCCTCCCCCATCTCCTATTCGCATCCTATTCCACACCTTGAATTTGATTTCTGCTGTGCAAGCTGTAACAGAAATCAACTCATGCCTCTATCCATCACCCAAGGAATCTAGTGGAGCATGGACCGAGCGAGGCAGAGTCGCTTCTCCGTTGCCCAAATCCCTGAAAACATGGCTAAGTGCAAGATTACATTCTGGGTTTAAGTGCAAGATTACAATTTTGGGGCCTGTAAAGAGATACAGTCAGATTTACACTTCACTTTAGAAGCTGCTGCAACATCCTTTTGGTTGTTAAACAGAATATCATGGAATTAGATCCCAGCAGGGATTGAGATCCCTTCTTCCCTCCTAAATGCCTGGATTACCAAAGGTGGCTGAGACAGCTGGAGAAAAGTGCCCAATGATTGGGGAGAAATAAGAAAAAATTAACTATGTTCTTTGAAAAAAAAAAAAACAAACCTGCAAACTGTTTCATCCTTGAATCACAAGAACAAGAGCTCAAATCTCGGCGTCTGGGAGTATTTTTAGTATTTCTCCGAGATGCTAAAACCACTTTACTCCAGGTGCCCATGACAAACCTCATGTAATGCCCGCTGCACATTGTACCTGAAAAGTCCCTAGCAGACAGCAGTTCCTTGCTATTAACAAAGAGGTAAAATGTTAATGAGAACTTTTATGTAATTAAATTATCACAGAATGAAAAGCATCTCTGGAGAGAAGCACTTACTTGCTCAGTTTGCACTGTGGAACCAGACCCCACTGAAACTGCAACTCTTGGAAAACAGAAAAAAAAAAAGAAAAAAAAAGGCAGTAAAACCAAAACCCCACAATATAACTCAAGTTCTCCTTAAAGCACCTCCTTGTTTCCTGCACACCAGAGTGAGCACAAGACATTCCTGGTTTGTAACAAAGTCCTCAGCTCTTCACCAAACCTCGTCACTGCTACAAGCCCAAAGTGCACATATGGGATACACCGGGAAGTCAGGGAAATACACCTGTTAAAAAACCCAGTTTCAGTGCATGCACCTGGGGGGCTGGATGAAAAAGGAATCCCTTTCCAAAAAGGAATTCAGTGTTCTGCTGTGTACCCGAGAGCAGCTGCTGCTCACCTGAAAAACGTCGACCTTGAGCCATGCGACTCAACGGGGAAACCACTGCGGCTCCCGAGGGAAGGGATCCCGCGGGCCAAAGGGCCGCTGGCCTGAGGCCGACACGGAATTTCAAGGACTCGAAAGAGGAGCTGACACCAGTCTGTTATTAAAGTGTGGCTTTCCATTTCCACTGAGTGCTTTAAATCTGGTCTGTTCGGTTTGGAGCTCTCTCGAGGACGAGCTCTTGGGAATCTTGCTTTAAAATACATGAAATGAAAAAAGGACATGAATCAAAATCAAGAAGACGGGAGTTTTTCTTTGCCCCCCTCCCCCCCCACCCCAGTTTTTCTTATTTTTCTTTTCTATTTTCTGTAAATCAAAGCAGGCTGAGCCTCCCTGCTGTTCCCACTGATAGGGAATTCTCAAAATATCCTATTCACGCTACTCCTAACCAACCTCTCTGACTTCTACCTTTATAGAAAAATGTAGTAACAGAAAATCGGGCCGGGAAAGTCACCTACAAACAAAGATCTATTTAAAATAACAACAGGGCTGGCTAAGGCTGTATCCCATAGCACCTGGCACACGCTGGAGGGGCTGCATGGAGGAGTAGGCAGGGTTGGGAACAGAACACGAGGGCCTTAGGACGCCCCACGGACAATGATCATGACCAGATAGTCGTCCTCTGATTTGGCCAACGCCTTGGCCGTGGAGTCCAGGAACTGCTGGGAGAAATCGCAGGGCGGAAAGGCGTGCAGCACCCCGCTGTTCTCCTTGTCTTTGTTCCCCCCCACAGGGAGGCTGATCACCCCGGCAGCCTGCTTTTGCTTTAGGTAGGACACCAGATTCCTGAGCGGCCTCTGCGTGGAGGTGGTGGCGGCCTCGGCAGCTCCGGCTGCGGAGCGGTTGTCTGAGGCGCCGGGCACGGCCAGAAGGATGGCGTACCCGTTGGGACCCGCCACCTTGATGCGCCGGTTGACCTCGTCCAGCTTGGGCTGGTCCAGACGGAGACGCTGGGTGATCTTGAGCTGAGCCACTTTCCCCCCAGTCGCTCCCTCCACGAGGAGGCTGCTGGCGACTCCGAGGTCCCCCTGGAGCAGGTGCATGTTGGACGGGAAGTTGCTGTTCTTCAGCAGGAGCATCCCTTGCCAAGCCAGGCACAGCTTGGGCGCTGCCCCGGCCTGCGCCGCTCCGTCCTGCTGCTGTTTCTGCGGAGGAGGTTTGAGCCGGGAGCCTCCGCCGCCTCCCTCCGCCGCCCGCTCGTCCTTTTTGGCCGGACTTTTGCACTCCTGGGCGGCGGAGGCGGCGCGATGCTTCCGCTCCCGCTCCGCGGAATTCTTGCGGTCGCGCTTTTCGTTCTGCCCCCGTTCCAGGCTGCCCCGGCGGGATTCCCGGATGGGGGAAGGTCGCTCCAAGAGGAGCAAGCGGGATGAGCGCTCGGGGTCACTACTGTAACGCTCCCGGCCTCCAAGGAGCTCGGGGCTGCGGTCCGGGGGAGAGGTTGTGGCCAAGCAGTGGCGCTTTCGGGAGGAAGAGGAGCGCTCACTGTCGGGGGAGCGGTCCAAGTGCCGGCCTCCATCCTCCGCCAGTCTCCGTTTCCTAGGCTGATCCCTACTGCTACTGCCCAGCTCCCTCTCCCCGCGGTCCCGCTCCAAGGACCACCCATCCCGGCGGCGCTCCAGGCTTTCCAGTGGGTCATAGGCAGCTGCCCGATTACTCCTGTCCCGCACAGGGGGCGGTGGGGGCACCCACTCTGTCTCGGGATAAAGGTCTCTGTCACGGTCTCTATAGAGCAACGGAGGCGTCCTGTCCCGGGCCCCCCGGAGAGGGTCAGGGGGGGCTCCCCGGTGAGCCCCAAAAGCAGCCGCCTCTGCCACAAGCTCATAATGAGCCGGGGGCGGCAAAGGCAGGGGCTGCAGGTAGGGCTGCTGGTACCGATGCTCCGTGTCGGCAAAGTCCACGCGGAGCCGGCGATCCGGCCCCCCCAGGGGGAACCCCCGCATGTGGGTGCAGGCTGCCTGCGCCGCGTCCAGGCTCTCGTACTGGATATAGGCCCAGGAATCCCCTTTGCGGTAATCGATCGTGCGGATGGTGCCAAACCGATCAAACTCCCTGGCCAGGGCGGCCAAGGGCACCCAGGGCCCCAGGCCGCCCACCCAGAGCCGGGTGGTCGGGGTGGCTTTCCCATACCCGATCTTGATGGGGTTGCGCAGCAGCACCTTCCCTGACATGGCCAACTTGGCCCGGTGCGCCATGTCCAGATTCTCAAATTTAAGAAACCCATAGGTGCTGGTCTGCCCACGCCCCGGCCTCTTGATGTCCACCTCAGTGATGACCCCAAAACGGTCAAACGCTCGCCGCAAGTCCGACTCGCTCACGGTGATGTCCAGGTTGCCCAGGAACAGCGTGCGGTTGGCTCTCTGGTCATCCTCAGGGCTGATCTCCTCCTCAGCGGCCGCTCCGGCACCTCCTCCTCCTCCTCCACGGAACCCTCCAGCCGCCGCCACGCCGGCCACGCGCTCCAGCCCGTAGGCCGGCCGCACCCGCGCCTCGTAGAAGCCGCCGTAGTCCCGCTCCCTCTCCAGCTCCCTCGGCAGCGGCGGCGGCGGCGGGAGCCGGCCCAGGGCGAGCTGCTGCAGCCGGTAGTCCCGGTACCCCAAGGCTCCGCCGCTGCCCGCGGGGGACAGCGCCCG
>VWPU01012798.1:33631-90142 GCA_013398955.1 Callaeas wilsoni | reverse complement strand
AAAATCAGATTGGTTCCTCTCACAGGGCTATCTGAATTAGATTTTGGAGTAAGTAAAAGAGTCAGCGTGAGGGTCTGTAGCCTCATCAATAATGAAGCTTGTTTTCTAATATGAAAGTAATCCAGCACATCCTGTTTCACGTGGATAATTTAACACAGCAGTTTTGACTTTCCTGAGACTGAAGGCTGAATTACCAGTAAGTCATTTAAAACTTTTTCCAAAAATTGAGAGGTAGTAATTTTTCAGCTTACCTGACTCACAACCAGGTTTTGTGCCAAAACCTTGAAATAGAATCAGTTCGCTCCTGCATTATTTAGAACATGTACTAGTTTATTTTTTTCAAGTGCAGCTATAAATTGATGGCTGTGACTGATAAGCAGAGCAGCAAGAAACCCACTGTGTCTTTGTAGCTTCCAAATGTGTTTACTACTATAAAAACCAGCTTGATGCAGACTTAAACCCAAGCTGCTGATGCAGACTTTTAGCAAGAAAGCCGTCAGAGGAAGCATGTGCACAGAGGAAAAGCAGAGTTGATTGAAGCAAGGAGGTCTGAAATTGAATGTGATGTTTCTGGTCTTCGTTACAAAACCAGATGTGTCTGACATTCTTCTCCCGCTGCCCAGCTGCTTGGATATATCCTTTCTTCTGTGCAATCATCCAGAATTTTTTCAGGAAGGTTTTGTTTGTGTTTGTCGGATGTCGTAGGTTAGATAAAAATTCCATGTGTGTTTCAAATATACTTCAAATAAATTTGAAAGAGCTTGATCTTTCATCATCCTTCTGTATTAACTCTGTTGCTAAATTATTCTTGTTGCTCTAGTAAAGCTGAATTTGCCCTGTCAGTACTTTAGCAGAACTAAAAGCAGGGGTAATATTAATTTTCTTATGCCAAGGGGAAAACAAGTGTCTGCCCCTGTGGTCCATCTCTAGGCTAGAGCTGGAAGAGCTCCTACTTATTTTTATGTAGTTTAAATGTGTCACTATAAGTGGATCTTTGCCAGTCTGGTCTCTTAAGTCAGTCCCTGCTGCCTCTTTCATCTTCAGCTCCTGTTCTATTTTTCAGGGATCCGCATACCATTTTCCTCACTTTAGGATTCTTCACTACTGCACTAAGTTCCACAACTAACATCTCTCAGTTTGTTTCTTCAGTCTGTATCAGGAGATGGAAGTCAGGTCACTTGCTGTGCCGCAGGGAAAACATGGTGGAGTGAATGGCATCTCCAGCTCCTTTTCTTTGTAGGATTTTCCCTCCATCCTCCTGCCTCCACACTCTGTAACTGTGTAGCAAATAATAAGAAAAACCAACACAAAGCAAACATTCCAAAGGAAACACAATGTGATTGAAGTCTGAAATAACCTGATTGGGACATAAATTCCCCACCAGGTGAGCAAATCCAGTTGCCCTTAGCAAGTAAGGGGTAATGTACTGCACATGTTTCTTTGAGCAACACTAACCACTATAACAAGCCTGGAAACCAGGTCCAGTGCCATAGATGTTTTCTGCTTTTTGGCTATTTCAGCTGTTTCTTCACCAAAATAGCTCTCTGGATTCAGGAGAAAGATGCAGCTGTCTGGGGGGTGTTTCTGTGGTACATCAGAGCTCCCTGACCCACTCTGTTCCACACCCACAGACCTGCAGAGCTCTGTGTGAAGATGCCAATTCAAGTCCCAAAAGCTGCATCTGAGCCTGGTTTGGCAGAAGTGCCCAGCACAGGCTGGGAGTGCAGCGTGGAGCTCTGCAATTCCACAGCCCAGCTGGCCCCAGATATGGACAGAGCTCCACGTGGATTCATTTGAGACTCCTTGTTTTCCAGCAGTTGGTTTTGGTTCTGAATGGAAGCCTTTTCATGTCTCTCGTGGAACAGGATCAGTTTCACAGTCACAGAATGGTTGGGGTTGGAAGGGACCTCTGGAGAGCCTCTAATCCAACCCCCTGCTAAAGCTGGTTCACCTAGAGCAGGAAAAAATGAAGCATTGCTTTCAATTCCAGCATTTTCCTATTCATAAATACAAGATTTTCTAGTTAGAAATTTCAAGCAGCATTTAAAAGGAAGTGTTGAGCATTTGATAACTTTTAGTTGTCTTTTTATTCCCTAAAATCTACTGGCTAAAATCATCACTATTTCTGCAGCACCTTGAAGGCATTAAAAAGGACTGAAAGCAGGCAGAAAATACTGCACCACAGGCCAGATACATACTTATTATTCAAAAAAAGAAATATAGCTGTGACCAAAAATCAGAATAAAAGGGACAACATTCACAGCTGCAGCAAGTGGCAGTGCTGGAAGAGGAGCTGCTGCCTGTGGAAGGAGCTGTGTGAGGACTCCAAAGTAGACATGACCCTGTGGGACATGGGGGAAAGGAAAAGGGCAGCCTGAAGTTCTTGCCAGGATTCTGAGGAAGAATAAAGGGTGTCTTCACATGTCCTTTCATTGCTCCCACAGCTGAAGCATGTGGAGAGGATTTCTTTCCCAAAAGTATATTAATTAAAATTATTCAGTCTCCTATTTATTTGAAACATGCAAGAAATATCAGGAACTTCTATCCCTGAATAGTATCCTGCTGTGCACAGTAAGTAAATCTTCCCCTAGATTTGACTTCCAGCAGGAATCTGTGAAAGGACGTGGCACTGTAACCACGCACTTGCTTTTGCATAGCAGGTTTGTGCCTTCCTGGAGCAGACCTGCTCATCATCAGCAGCAGCAGCTGGAATCCTCAGGAAGTTCTAAACAAATGCAGTATTAGATCAATCTAAAAGAATTTTAGTTCCTTTTGGTGTTTCTGTTTATGGGGCAGTTTTTCTTTTACTATGTAGACCTCGCATAAGGATATGGATAAAGCAGGAGAACAAACAAGTTTCGGGGTTAGTATTTTTTCATTTAAGAATTTAAGTTGGTTTTTTTTCCATTTAAGAATCTAAGTTACTAAATTATATGCCTAAACTCAGTGAATTTTAATAGGATTAAACCACATGCTGAAGGCAAGTAGTTCATGCCTTTTGGAAAAAAAAGAGGAGATTTAAGAAAAGCACCCAATGATATAACAGGACTTTTCTTCTGTATTTAGGAGGCTCTTATTCAATGCTCAGGTATGGTATTAGAGGTTAATCTAGTTAGTTCTTTAGCATGCTGTAGAAAGAGAGAGAGAGAGAGATGTGGTTGTCCATGTTTTTATATTTTACAGCTGTAATGATCCTTCATTTTCCTGTCCTCACCTAAAGTCTGCTCCATCCTTTCTGGCAGTCCTGGGGGTGTATGTGGACAACCACAACTCCGCCAGTTCCACACTGAGCTGCTTCAAAAGCTGATTATTTTCCATAGTGTGTGATATCACCGTTATTTGGGTACTCGAGTTTCCTGGGCAGTGGGAACCGTCATGAATAAAATTTCCTGGCAGTGGCCTGGCCCGGGAATGCTCCATCCTGGCTCCCCTCCAGCCCTGCAGCAGGTGAGGGATGGCGTGAATGAAGCTGCTGTTCCCTCCCAGCTGAAGGGTATCAGCTCTGACACTGATGGCCACTGAACCATAAGCTATATTCTAAAAGTACTTATACTTTACTCACTGCCAAGGCAATTCATAAGCAGTTTGTGAGGGGGAAAAAAAATTGAAAAGTGAGCAGGGCTAAGGAGGACACATGAAATTTTGAAGGGGTGGGAAAAAGTATTAGGCAATGCTAACTCATCAAAATAGGCCCTGAAATAGGTAATAAAGGAGATGAAACAATAAGAGAGGCATCATAGTGGAAATAACTACAGCACCGTCCATGTCTGTCTGGTGCACACTTTCCACTCACTCCCTGATTTGAAAGCAATTTTTGACATTTGGGCTCCATCAGAACACTTCTTGCCAAGAGATCACTGCATAGTTTCACAAGTGGTATTGAGGACTCACACAGTGCCTGTCAAGTAGATCAGTGAAGTTATCTCATTTTTTCAGGTAAGTAAATTGCATCATAGAAGTGAGTGATTATTTTTTTCTATTTTCCCTGAGACCACAGCAAGCCAGCTTTAAAGGAACATCCCAAGAGCCCTGGCTCCTGCATCCTGGTTTTATAACCTGCACTGCACTCTCTCTCATTTAACAGAGTCCTGGTAATTAATTTTGGGGCATTAAATACCATTTCTGATAGAAGCTGGATGTGTCTATATTTGGAGGTAGTCCCGGTGCATTGAAAGAGGAAGAGAAGGTGCTGCACAACAGGATTGTATTTGCTAATGTTTTGCCAATCAGCCAAAAATATTCTTCAGTAGTCAGGGGCTGCTGTTCTTACCTTGATGTCATGAATGTAGAGAAATATTTGGAAAATCATTGGTAATGCTGAAAGGTTGAAGAGTTTTCCATATTACCAAGCTCATGGATATCCCACAATTTCATGTGATGCCTCATCCTGAGGAAAAACTGTGATTTCTGAGGATAGTCCAAAGACTCCTCAATCTCCAGAGTAGGAACTTGTAAATACCTGAAGTGTAACTCCTAAGAGGTGCACCAGTGCTTCCCCAGCTACAGAAATGTGTATTGACTAGAAAAAAATACATTTTACAATAGATAAAGCACACATTAAGCAAAACATTTTTATTGAGGAATGTAGAGAATGTACTGAATTACTGACTGTTTCTAGAGGTTTGTTGGATGATGGTCCTAATCAAAATGAAACCTCTAATAAGTTTAGTTTTTAAAAGGAAAAGGGCTAAGCACTAAGATTTAAAAAAATAAAATCATTCTGTGGAATGTATGTTTACAACCAGTCATTAGAAATATAGAAAGAACTGAAAAAAATTACAGGGGAATAAAGATTGACTCAACTGATAGCTAAATATTAACCATGTTCATAAGGAGAAGGGAAATTACAAAGGACTTGGCAAACTGAGTTGTCCAAACTGACTGACTAAATCAAGAAGTTAAACATCCTTGGGCAAAGCAAACTATGCACCAGCAAAGGTCATTACTGTTTCCTCAAAGGGTTTGGCTCTTTCACTTTGCAATTGAGCTGGAGTTTTAAATATAGCTTTAGTGTGCAGACATAAAGGCCTTGGTCTCTGTTGAACAGAGAGGCTTTGAAACAAATTCCCTCACACAGGTGTTAGTGAACACCAGCAGGTATGGGGATGTTACTTGTAGCAGCTTCACTTTGCAGCGTGAGGGCTCCATCGGCCACACAATGGTTAAAGATCAGAGGTGTAATTAGCTATGCTCTACTGGGCTTGCCTTTAGGCCTCAGAAATAAAAGGATTAAAAGAAGAGCAGTGGAAAGATTCCTTATTTTTTGTCTTCCATGGAGCAGTCTCAGCACCACCGGCATGCTGTGTGCTGTGTCTGTGCCATGGCACCTCTCACCATTGCACTGCTGCTTGCGATTGTTACAGTAGAATTAATTTCCTTTATTATATCTGTAGTCCATTGCCACAGGAGTTACTCAGAAAGCTAGAACTGATGTGAAACACTGAGAAACCAGCAATCACCTTGCTGGTGTGCAGGTAAACACATCTGTATTCAAAAGTCTGCTGACAATATTGCACATTTTCTGCAACTGATTGGAGCAACGGGAACAATTAGGGTCTGACTGTGGCTCAAGAGCCCCGTTCACAAGATGATGGTGTTATAAATGGTTTGGCTTTTGTGGGAGGAACTTAAATGGTTAATTGTGTTAAGATTATGGCGGTTCTGTTAATTAAGTGTTAATTGCATTGTTACATTGATGCGTTGCGCCCATCCATGTTCCGGGTGTAATGTACAGTTGGAGCCACTGGGCCGTGCTCCGGAAGGGGGGAAAGAAAGCTGGAACTTTCTGGCACAAGGTGAGGTCATCCTGAGCACGGACTGGCCCTGAGAACGAGCCAACGACGAGAGCCCGAGGTGGGGATTGGATGCCAACGAGTCTCCAAAGGAGCCAGTCACGGAGCGGGTCCAAAACCGAACCAATGGGAGGCACGGACTGAGCTATAAAAACTGCAGCGAGGCTCTGCCCGGCTCCTCTGCCCTTACACGCCTGGGTGGGAGAGTGCCCAGCGTCGCGCGCCGACTCCTCATCTGTTTTTGCTGTTGGGCTTACCCCTCCTTAGGTTGCTGTTAATAAATCAGTAAAATTTTTAACAGAGTGAGACCGTTACTTCTCACAATGGTGCATTGTTAACCGAATCAAAGCTAAGGCTAAGCAGCACTCGAAGCTTAATGCCATTCCAGTGAGTCCAGTTAAAAGCAAGCACCAATTTCCAGGTAGTGACCTTGAGCTGTGGGTGTTGCATTATCAGCTGCAGCTGAAAGGGATTTGGTTCAGCTGAGGGGTAGGCACGGACTTACAGGAAAGAAATTATAAGTAACAAGACACCGCATGAGAGGCTCTGTCTGCCTTGCTCTCAGTCCCCGTTCCCCACAAAGTCAGAAAATTGATGGTAAATGCACAACATCTTATCTTTCATGGGTGGTTAGAGAATTCCAATTTGAAGGGGCTGCGGTTACTCTTGCCTAGCAGACTAAATGCTAACTATATTCCAGTCCATTTGTGTATAGCAATGGAAAACATGATTTATCTGGGATGTCAGGAATGACATTGCCTTTCATTAGCCATAAATAATGTTACAAAGCTCTGCTCTACTACAAGGTAGGTTCATGTACTACCAATTTCTGTGCATTTATACACATGCAGAATTAGGAAGGTGGAAATTCCTCAAAACCTTGCTAGGAGAAACCTGTTAAGAGCTTACAGGAGGTATTTATTTAATGTTTTAAAAATTCAATAGACTCCAGTTAATCTGCCTTCTGGTAATCCACAGAATAGTGATTGAGCCAGACATTTAGCTGGTGTAATGTACTGAAGCTCTTCTGAAAGCAGCAGTCAGGCTGCTCCGCTCAGATGTAAGAGGCTTAGGCTCAATTCCCTAATTTACAACAGGTCTCCCGTGTAACTTTGGCCACATTCCTTCTATCTAGATAAAAATAAGGGTTTACAGGTAGTGAACAAAGTTCAAATCCCAGCGATGCGCAGACTTCCTACACGATGCTTAAGAGAGAAACGCTTAATGGATGGAGTGCAGAATTAAAAACACAGTGGCTGCATGCTAAGGAGGCACTCTCAGCACCCTCACGTAATTTCTGTGTGCTTTAGGAAGCCAATTCTATGAAAGAAGCCATAAATCTCCATATTACCGGTGACAATCCTCTGTTGCTGTTTACAGTAACAGCAGAACACCAGTTTCTTACTGCTCCTGAAGGCAGGTGGAAATTAGGGGCCAAGCAATTCAGTTCACTCATGACAAAAGACTTTGTGGGCAGGCATGGAAGCCAAATTTTCCAGTCTCTGGTCAAGCCACAGCTGAGAGCGTGTTTCAAGCATCAGTTCTCTGGAAATAGGCATCAGAGGAGGGACTTTGTAGAAATTAACAACTCCAACATTTAATCTTCCTAGTGTTGCTTCAGAACTTCAGTGTGGGATTGAAAGATAAGTGGATTAAGGAGTGTAAAGCATTCAGTTATTGTAGCAATGGGGAACATCTAACTAGCTAAAATTGATAGGTGCTGTCATTTATAATTGCTGAGAGCTTGAGCACCAGAGTGCGTTAGAAGTGAGTACAGAGGGAAAGTTTGAGCTTTTCAGGGATAATGGTCTGATCTCTGATCCGTACAGGTGCAGCTGTCTGGGGGGCAGTTGTGTGCAGATATGCCAGTCTGGAAAGGTCTGCCCTGCAGACAAGACTGCAGAACAGGCACTTCCACAGCAGTGATGCGAAGACTGGGTGTAGGTGTTCTGTAAGCAACTGGTCAAAAAAGCAATGGTGTCAGTGCCTTTTTGGTAGCTTTGTGTTTCAGTTCATTACGGAAGAAATCTTTATTGTGGATACAGTTCCAGGAATAAGTGAATGGAAAACATTTTAGGGAACTATTCTGCCACAAGAAAGGGTGGAGAAGTAGGCTCGGCAAACACTCCAGAGGCCAAAAGTAACTGAGAAGCAAGGCAGGAAATACTAAATCAAATAAGGAATGTATGGTGGGCCTTCTGTGAAATGAGAGAAATGTTTTGGGGCAAATTCTGCAGAATTGCGAGAGGACAGGTATCTGAGGAAGGTGAGTGTGTGAGCATGCATACAGTACATCAGGAAACAAGTTTCATGCTTCTCTCCTGCAGGATGCTGCCTTGTCAAATGACATACCATGAGCTAAAAAGTTATTTGCTTCCCGTTACACTTGATAGCATTTTCTTCATTCTCATCTTCTCCCCTTCTTCCCGTTTGACCCATGACAGGTATTAATATCCACTTTGACTATCCAGGAGCATTTTCTGACACAAAATCTCAATTTGAGAGAAGTGTGGCAATTTATAGTTGAGTTACTTATTGCTGGATCTTGAAAGCTCCTTAAAGTAGGACTGCCAGAAGACAGTGATTTGTCAAGTGTGTCAGTGGGAGCCCAGGTTTGTCCTTAGTGATGAGAACAACATGCACTAAACCATGCATAGCTTTCGGCTTTGGGCTTTGTGTGGAACCAAACATGCAGGGAAAGCCCCAGCCATCTTTCTTTATCCACTGGATGTGTAAATCCCTACCAAAATTCAGCAGTGGTGCTTAGAAAGCATCAGTGCATAGCCGAGGACTGTAATTCTCTTAAGCTGAAAGGCCAAAAGTACAGTTCAGCTCTTCATTTCTTTTTGAGCAGAGCTGTGTGTACCGTTTAGGAGGCTTTCTGCTCATGACATCAGAAGTAAGGAATGCATATAAATGAGTGTCATTGCAAGAAAAAATGAGTGTACTTAATTATAGGAAAGAAGGAAGAACTGCCTGTTTTCAGGAGTGACCATATTAGCAAGCAGCAGCAGACTTGGTGTGATGGTCTAGTATGGGAAGACCTCTGACATATTGATCGTGGTGGAGAAAGCAAATCATCAAATAATTTTGATACTCTTCTGTATTAAATATTTCAGTAAAAAACCCTCCACTGCTGACATTACTGCATCATTACCCAGAGATAGCTGTGGTGAAAGATGAAGCACAGACAAGCAGAAATTTCCAGTTTGTCTACAAGACTTGTGCTGTCTCTTAGAGTGAGTGTGCACAGTGCATCCCAAACCATCCTCTGCTTTTGGAAACAGCAGTGGGATTCCCGCAGCGTGTGAACCTTTAGACATACTGATAATTGCTTCACACAGCATCAAATTACTTGTAGCTGCATGGTCTTGCAAATGCCATTGCTCCAGCTCCCTGGGTAAAATGTACTGCTCTGTTTGCCAAAACATCAGTGTGGAGGTGCAGCCAAAGCAGGGAATGTGTTTACAGCTGTTCTGAACGGAGATTGAGAGATTTTGACCTTAAATCTCAGAGCAGCAACCAGCACTAATTCCACCCTGATACAGAGGATGTACCTTCTGCGATTTCTCTCCTTACTGAAGTTAATTTCAGTGAGCTCAGCCTCTGTGACAGGTCACTGTCCAAGAGTTTCTGTAAACTTGCAGAAGTGTGTGTTCCTCTGCTCCACAAACTCAAGGCTCAGGATGGCACAGAGGTGACGGTGCCACAAATCTCCATTTAGGCCACACGTGTTAATCTGTGAGCCCCAGATTAAGAGCTGGGGCTGCTACACAGCCCCACAGATGAGAGCCACCTGCACTGACCATGCCCAGGTGTGGTGAAGTTAAAGAAATCTGAATCCTTTGTACTCAGAAGGTTCAGTCCAACCAAAAGCAGCCTTTGTTTCTGTGTCCAGATTAAGAACCCAGATGAACATTTACCTCCCTTACAAACAGGGCAAGATGTTCTTCAGCTTTCACTGAGTTACAGCATTAAAATTTGCATTTATTTGTTTATTCTATTAACTGGCAGATATATGGCTGATTGTTTCCATTAAACAAGTTGCAAAATTTTCTCTACATCCTGCACTCCAATAGTAGGAAAATCATTGCCTTTCGAGTAGGGTCTTTTGGCAGGTCCCCATAACTGTCTCCACTAGTGGAAAGAGGTTTTGGGTTGGGTTTTTCGCTTCCTAGCTGTGAGGCAATTAATGCGTGATAAAACCTACAGCTGATGGGAAATTTTTCCGACAAAACACCCCTGATGAGCGAATACTGACTTGTCAAAATCAAAACTGTCCAAAATTCTAGTTCTGAAATTGTCAGCGTATCTGGTTCTGCATGCTCAAAATGAAACCTAATGATTTCTTTGTCTTTGAGTAACTTTTGGATACACTTGGATAAGAAGCAGAGTTTAAACTGTTGTTTTGTTAAAGAAAAAAGAAAAACATTAGGGAAAGCCCAACACTTTCTCATTTTTATATGGAACTAACACATGACAAAAACACAAAATGGATTTCTGAAGAGGTTGGAGCCATAAATTGCGTATGTATGTTCAGTTTAAGAAAACAAAACAAAAAATAAAACATAAAGCATACAAACCCTGTAACTTTTTCTTCCTGAGCAGAAAACCACCACAACAGACAGAACCTGCATCCAAATGACCTCGCTGCCTCCTGAAAGCCTCTTTCCTCAGTTCACCTGACACTCTCTGTGTCACCACGATGGATGAGACTCACTGAGACTGTAGATAAAGACTCCCATGGAACAGAATAATTGATGGAGAGCTCAGAATCATGGCACTAGTTTCTTCTTGTTTTCCTTAAAATCCTGACCTTGACATCTTTTCAGGCCCTGCTTGTGCTTGCTGTAATGCATTTATTTCAGTCAAACTTGTTTCGAAACTGCTTTGTCAGGCAATTGAAGTTGTGACAACATTTGTTACCCCTTGTAAGAGATGAAAATTAGTGTTTTTCTTCATGAGAGATGCGCAGTGTAACAATGATTGCTGAGTAACCAACTAGTTCCATTGCTTACTTCAGCATCACACAATTTTTCTTAAATTAACAACCTAAAAATATAGTGGTTTTTGTTTTTAGAGGAAAGAGGAGCAAAATTACCCCAGCAAAAGCTAAAAACCAAATTAAGAACACATATTTATAAGCTTTTTTTAAAAACCAGAGCCAAACCTGTTGCAATTGTTATTTTTATGCTGAGAAGTCCTCTTGCACAGCAGAAGAGCAACTGATACTATGAACACTGCTCACTGAAAAACAGCTAAACCTTCACCACTCACTTGTTTAATCATTCCTGAGTTTTTCTGCCAAGCACCTGCCTTTTAATTTGCTACAACCAACCTGAAACATCTGTCAATTTTTTTTCCCCATGAATTAATAATGCTATAATTAAAATCCAGCAGAAAGCTCAGCTGAGACTCCTGGTTAATTAGGATAGGAGTGGGCTGTGTGAGCTGCATGGCACTACATGGCTTGGAGAAGACTTGGATTGGAACCAGGGCTCTGTGGGTGACGGGTTTCTGCCAGTCCATGAAGCTTTTGGATGTTTGCTTCAGTATCCAGCAGAACTATTTGTGGGCAATCAACTATTGCTGAAATTATTTAATTTGGATGTAGTGCCCAGAAGTTATTTTCTATATGTGTATTTTTAAAGGATCTGAGTTTAGTTATTGTTTCTCTCTAAGCACTAAGAAAATAAGGAGAAGCAGTGCTGAACTAAGCTCTTACTGAGATGTTTTGCACTTCAAGTGGCAGTGGGAGTGTCACGAAGAGAAAAATGAACTCCTTGGTAAAGGCCATACCTGCTGCTAATGGGCAAAGACTGAGGATGTTCGTTTCTTCCAGGACTGATTTCCACGCTGATAATTGCAATGGTGCCTAACTAATCAAGATTGTTCCTAGTACTGAAAATATCAGCTTGATTCAGGTTTGATGCTTGTTGATTCCTGTAGCTTAAGTTCTTACACCACACATTCGATACAAAAGGATTTGGAGATTGGCTGATTTGTTTTGTTTTGGAACAGCAGACAAAAATATTTCTAGTTTTATTGCATTTCAGCACACTTAGAGATGAAAACATCAACCTGAAGACCTAATCATTTATCAAGTAATTTTTAATTTTAAAAAGTGCACAAATTAGGCTTTTCAAGCTTGCTCGTTGAAGGTGGAGAAATTTACATTGCAGCTCAGAGTGAGATGTAAGAAATTTTTATTGTGAACTTAAATAATTTGAAAACAAAATTAAACTTGTAGCACATAGCAATGTGATGCATGTGTAACCTGAGTGTCCTGCTGTGCACCAGTGCCATGTAACTCAAAAATCATTCCTGATTTAATTGGGCAAGTGTTTTACAACTGTCCAAATTCCCAAAGGACCTCCTACAAAATAAACTTCTTCAGGCAGCCTCTAATGCAAAGAGAAATTTGGCTAAATCATGTGTTCTTTATTGTTATCTTAAATGAGAACCACTCCTTTGCCACTTTCGTTTGATGATAGAAAAGTTCCCAACTTCTCATATGCTAGTTTGCCATAAATCTGAATTACCAAGTTTATATCTAATTTTCAATTTTGAGCTTGTTTTTATGCAGCAGTGAATGTATCTATATATTTATATGGATGTATACACACGTATATACAGCAGTTGCATCCTATTAATGAGAAAACGATCTACAATTCCTGTAATTTAAGATTAAGGGAGTCTTTATTTCTTTGTAAGTTTACTTTTGAGAGTCAAGCTGAGGATTCTACCTTCCAGTGGATATATGACATAGTCAATATTTAGCCTACTACAGGAAACTTAAGTCAAGACCCATATTGTGCAGTATAATAATAATAATTTCATAATTTCTTTATAAATCTAGAATCCGTTAGAGGAAACTACACCTCTGGAAAGAAGCTCAGGAAACTGGATGATGCATCTTTGTCTCTGAGAAGGTGAACTTCAGGAAAGGCTTAGGTAAGTTTCCTGAATATACAATAGAATATTTATCTCCAGCTTTGATCCAAGGAAAAAGGGGAGTTATTTCTTGAAAGGGAGGAGAGGAAAGTTTTTTGATTAACACCACATTGTGAGGGTAAAATCCCAGAGGAAGGTAATGTGTAATATCTTTAAAAACAAAAACAAAAAAACAAAATAACCACCAAAGAAAAACAAACAAAAACAAAAAACCCAACTGAACAACAACAAAACAAAACAGAAAACCACCAACAAACAAACAACAAAAAACCACAACCTCAAACAAACACAACCTCCCAACAACAAACAAACAAAACCCAGAAAAATAAACCCCTGAATAGATGTGAAATACTTATTTTCTGCAAGATTCTAGCCTCAGCCTGATGTAAAACAAGGTAGACATGATTTTAGTTTCAGATTAGCTGAGACTCCTGTAGTGTGTGATGCCTTAGGATTTTAGCTTTTACATTTTCATATGTTTGTAATCCTACAATTCTTTAGTGTGTACCTCTGAATTCCATGTAGAGTGTTAGCTACTGCTTTTCCCATTTTGGTCAGACACAACAATTCCTCTCCAGGCCTGACAATCAAGGACACTTCACTGTCTCAGACCCCGAGAAATGGAAACAAAAGTGAGTTGGGGAGGAGCAAACTGAGAGAATGGGACTGCACTGCCTGAAGCTGGAATTGGACAATTAACCTCTGATATGCAAATGGACAGAACTTCTATCTGTCCCAAAAACGTGTGGCTGTGTCCATCCTGGGTGCAGTCTCTGCGAGACTCCTGCACTGCCCAAGGTGTACCCTGGGAAGGCTTTTCCATAAATCCCTGCCCTTTTATCCTTTCTCTCTGTCTAGCCTCTGTTCCAGGTCAGCCTCCACAAGGCATCATGTGTTATTAAAAAAAAAAAAAAATTCATTTGAAATTCTCAGTGCTTTAGGAGGGGGAGAAATAGAGATTTGTCCAACTTCACCTGAAAGTCCCAGGGCAGCGAGATCTGCTTAGGGCATGTGACCCAGGAAATGCAGCACAGTCAAGAGTGAGAAAACCTGACTCTCATCCACAAAAATGCCACCTCCCTGACCCTCTCCTACCTTTTGAGAGCTTGGCATTGCATTTACTGAGTTGTTTTTTTTTTAATTATTTCAAATTGCAAGAGCATTGCAATGCTAACGAGCTGTATCTGAAGCTCAGGATGTAAAAGAGAAAAACCGATATGGCTGAGACGGAATTTTCCTAAGGCACCCTTCACTGCAAGTAGCTGCTGCAGGAAAAATGAGGAGATTCCTTGACCAAGCTTGCCCTCTGCAGGCCTCTTCCTCCCTCTGGCATTGCCAGATTTGTTCCTTTTCTACACAGGCAAATTAAATGTGCTGCTGACATAACAGCACTTGGATTTTTTCTAATTTTTTAAAAAATAAAATAGTAATTACTGAAATAGGTATTTGGGGACAGCTCTGTATTCTTAGTGCGACTGGGTCCCAAACATTAATTTAATTTGCCCAAATAGCTCCTGATTAGGTTTGCTGTTATCTGAAGGCAGTGAGCTAATGGAGATGATGCAGAAGGGATTTGATTTAACCCTGGAGCTGTTTGTTCAAGTAAAGCTCCCAGCACAGGCCATAACCAGCATCTGGTCTAATGAGCCACAGTGAGAATCCCACCAACTGCATCTCTGTTGTACTGGATAACAAGGAAGAGTCACACTAAAACAGGCTTCTGGTGAAGGCAGTGAGAGTAAATACAGCCCTTGGGAGACGGAGGAGCAAATACTTTGCAGCTCCTCACTTAATGTCTGATGAATAAGGACCTTTTAAGAATCTCTCATTTTTAAACTAAACCAAAAAATCATCACAATGGTTTACAATTTTCATATAACAAATAAAAGCAGGTACAGGTCAATACCATAAATCAGTTTATGAATGACAGCTGTTTAAGCATTTCACTCAATGTCCTCTGTGTGTATATGTGATTCTTTGAAAATAGAACTGAAACCTAAATAAGGTAAAGGTGTGATTTTTTTAAAGCTAAATTAATGAGATACAACTCTGAAATGTAAAGCCAGCAAAACTAAATTTAAAAAAACCCCACAACTCTGCATATAGCAAAAGCTATAGCAATTTGGGATTTTTTAATCGTAATTGACATAGCATCATCAAAATCTCTGGTACAAATGAAACTACATTGACAATCCTGCTTATTTTGGTATAATACATGTTAGCTGAGCTGAGGCAGACAGAAGCTATGCCACTCAACACTTCTGTTTCAAAACATTTTGCAAAGAGAAGTTATTTAACCTCTTCCTTTTTTCTTTTTATAACACACTCTATGTGCTTGCAAGAGGCAGAAAATGTCCATTAATAGTAATAATTAAATGTAATAGTATCTCTTCAATAATAGTAAAATTTCAAGGAGTGCACTAGGACTCTCCTGGGACTCTTTGACCACCAGTTCATGAATTCTGAGGATTCCAGCCCTGAGAAGGCTGAAGAGCCAGAGAGGTTTTGTTTCAAGCAGAACCTGAAGCCCACTAGGAGTTCACAGATCTTGACCAAAAGCTGATTTCAATGAGTAACTTTAATCAGTAAGTTCCAATGAAAAAATTCTTCACTGGAATTTTTTCCCCTGAGTATCTCAATAAAATATGCTCTTTGAAACAAGATCTGACTCACATTGCAGGTTTAACAAGGACTAATTTAAATAGGCCCTCATTACAGTTCCAGTGTTAAAGAGCAAATGAATTAAACACCTAAATTTTGAGGATGTCTTTCAAAATTCTGTGAACGAGAATAAGTCAACAGACTCCTGTTTTGACAGCTGGTGTCTGGCTTTTAGCCAAATAACAGGATAACAGAAGTGTGGAAAATTGAGATGTATTCATTAGAACAGTCTCAAATGGAGCCTCACTGGGCTGCATGACGACTTCCACCCATTTACTACAGACTAAGAAAAAGACTCCTGCATTCATGGTACATGATCAATTTGCCTAAGAGTTCTTTGATAACTTGTTTTTCATAGAGATACTTGCAGGTACACGAAAAAAAGATGGTTTCCTCCTGCATTCCTGTTAAAACCATCCAGTAGATGGGGCCACAGAGTTGTACAAAACACGAAAGAAAGTAAGATTAGTTCCTCCTAAGAAAAACTCTCATACTGCAAATAGAGCTTTGTTAATCCATTAAATTCTAATGTCAGGCAAATAATTTATTTGCTTATATCGTGTCCTGACTGTATGACTCATTAAGCTGTACTCAAATGCTAGTTAATATGATTCCCTGTGAGTTTGATACTGAAATAATTACAACTCTGAGCCAACAAAAATTACAGCTGAGATCTTAATTTTCAGTCATCCTTTGTTCGTTCCCAGGTATTGTACAGGTGTGAGATAGAGTCAGGCTTGTGATGAAGTGACACAACGGAAGTCATCGGCAGTAATTGTAGCAAGAAAGTCCCACATGTGGAAAGGTGTGTGCGGCAGGAGGAACATGCTAGTGGTTCCTGCGGAATACAAGGGATGACTTTATGAGTGTAACTTGGATGCACCGTTGGGATATTTTTTCCTCTGTTTCTTTGAGATCTTTGCGTGTATTCTTTTAAAATGTGTGGATCAGAAAAGAACGTGGGGGTTTGAGAGCATCTGTAGGGAGGTTGCAGGGGCAGCCCCGGGGGCTGTGTAGCGGTGGGTGCAGAGGTTTAAACTGTGTCTGCACATGGGGCGCAGCGTGGTACCAGCAGCAGAAGGGGCTCTGAGGGTGTTTCTGAGCTTTGCCTCAAGAAACGCAAGTTCCTCGTGGATTCAGTTGTGAAATCCCATCCGGAAGCCGGCTGAGCCACCGCTGCCTTTGAGCGGGGGGCTCGCAGGTTAAATACTGGCCGTGGGGCAGGAAAATGAGCCCGTGACTGTGTGACCCGGGGAGGTCAGGGGGTGCTTCGGGTCCGGGCCGGGGTGAGGGGCTGACCCGTCCGTGCGGCTCTGCCGGGCGGGGCTGAGCTGCCGGAGCCCCCGGACGGGACAGCCGCGGCCGGCCCCGAGTCACCGCTGACCCGCGATCGGGGGGAGCCCGGCCCCGGGGCGTCCCTGCCGTGTTCCGGGGGGTGTCGGGGAGAGCCTTATCCCAGGGGATGCTCCGGTGGGAGCCCAGCCCCGGTGGGTGTCCCCGAGAGCCCTACCCCGGGGGATGCCCGGGGGGCACCCAGCCCCGCGGGGGCGGGGAGGTGCCGCGATCAGGTTCGAGGGGCCACGGCAGCACCTGGAGGCGGCCCCGCCCCAGCGCAGGAAGGGAGCGCCCGGCGGGGCGGGAGGGAGCGGCCGGATCCGGCGGCGGGGCCGGGGCTGCCGCCCCGCAGAGCCCGCGGGACGCTGCCGGCAGCGGCCATGGCTTTCGGGAAGGCTCCGAGGGACCCGTTCGGCACCGCCGTGGGCAGCCTGGTCGGTGAGTAGCCTCGAGCGGTGCCCCCGCGCCGCCCCCTCTGCCCCCGCCGGGCGCTCACCCTCGGCTCCCCTTGGCCTTTCAGAGCGGGCGACGCTCGGGTCGCTGCAGACGGAGGAGTGGGGACAGTTCATGCACATCTGCGACGTGATCAACGCCACGGAGGAGGGGTGAGCGAGCGGGGCCGGGGGCAGCGGGGCGCGGAGGCGGCACCGGCGTCGCTCGAGGGCAGGGCGACATCGGGCAGCCGGCGTAGGGCGCTGATGTGAAGTGACCCGAAACGAATAGCTCAGGGAGCAGATCGCTTTGGTTCCCGAGGAAAAGCTTTGCCTGTCGCGGGGCCATCGGGGCTTTTAGGGATTAGACTCGGAAGTTCTTCCCCATAGACACACGCTAGAGAAAGGTGGTAACAAAGGTTTCTCACCTGAGTCTGACGTGTACAACCTGTGCTGCTCGTCAGGCTGAACGGGTACCCCTGTGCTTTGCAAACCCACCTGGAAAAAGGCTTTGAGCACTTGGGTACCTACAGCACTGTTTAAAACTCTTGGCTTTTGCCTTCGAGTTCCCCGCCGTGCAGTGTCTGTGCCGGGCTGTGCCACAGCAGGGCCGAAGCAAGGGCTGGGATCCTATGCAGTGGGATCCGTCCCGTCCAGGTGGGCTCCCAGGACTGAGGTGGTCTCTTGCACTGAACAGCCACTTGCTGCTCTGAGCTTTCTTGTCTCCACCTGTAAAAGGAGGAAAAAGGAAACTTGCTCTCATGTAAGATCTGCTTCAGCATTGCATTGGCAAGAACTCGCTTCTAGCAGTGGCATCTTTTAACACTAGCTGAAGAGCTTTCTCCAGGACAGTGAGGTATGGCTTACTTTCTGCACAGGTGTCTTTTTTTCTGCATCAGCTTTTCTTTCCTCTCATTGTTTTGGATTCCACACTCTCACCCGTGGCTCTTAGTGCTTGGAATGTTAGTAATAATGACTTCCTTCTGGTTATTGCCATAAGCAACAGCACGCTTTGACCCTCAGTGTTCGTTTTTATGTAAAGTTTCCATGCAACAGAGGCTTTTTAAAATAAACTTTCCTCTTGTGCACAGCTTAGGCTTGCAGAGGAACTCCTTGTAACTTCCTCCTGGGCAGCTACTACTAGTCACAGTCTGTAATAGGATAGTAGGCGCAGCAGAACTGCTGCATCTAATTAGGCAAGTGGTTATTTTAATGCCATATCCAGCTCCTGACCAGAGCATTTCCAGATGCTTCAGCAAGGGAAGCAAGAAGGAGTGGAATTGTAGTACAGCTCTCTGCAAGGGAAACTTCTTCTCCATTCTTGTGCTCTCACCTTCACTTGATGCTCTACTGATGTGCCTGGGTATGACATATGATTAAGAAAAACAGAGAAATGTCTTCAGTTTTTTTCTTCTTTCTCATGAAGTATAGCACTTCAGACTAAGAAATGCAGTAATGGTAAACATCCACTTAATTTCATTGACTTTGAACTGTTTTCAACAAAGATTTCTTATTTTTTTCCTTAGTGAAACATTGTATTTGTGCCTATTGCTCCATCATAGATTCTAGAGAGATCCTGAAGTGATGTTAGGACATCTTGTTTATGTTGGTCATGAACGTTGGGCTGGCCCTAATAATTGTACACTATAGATAGTCCATATTAATGAGGCAAAACTGCTTCCCACATGTGATAAGCTCGATACCATCTTCCACCCCTTTCCTCCTACACAGATAGTTAAAAGATATGGGGTGTATATATAGAAATGAAAATGGCTGGGTTAGAAATGCCCCTGTCTCTGGGCTGGAGTTGGTTGTCCATCCATCCATGGTAATTACTCTGATGAGTTAAGTGCATCCTGCAATTATAAGATTGGAAGTTATCTATGACACCCCTACTCCTGACAGCACTCCCAGGAGAATATTTTCTAATTGCATCATACATGTAAAGCGCCAGTCAACTCTTGATACATCTGGCAATTGATATTTTCTTTCATGGCAATAAAAGCTAGGTAAGTAATTCTATTGTACAACAGTGGAAAAATATCATTTTGGAGCAGACTTTGCTGAGGAGAAGAACTTTATTTCTCTGCACAAGTCTCAGGAGTAATGCACAGTCTGCAGTAACAAACCTGATTCGCTGCTTTGTTGCTTTACTTCAGTGCTGAAGAGATTTTGCTGATATCAATGGGGCAATTGCTCTGGTTTTATGTGGGTGTAAACACAGGGGTGGATTTGGTCCTGTATCTCAAGCTGGTATTTTTGGTTCTTGGATGAAGTTATGAACTAGAAAACTGCACTGGTAACTTTTCCTCTTTCATTTCTTGTCACAGGCCTAAAGATGCAGTTAAAGCACTGAAGAAGAAGCTTTCAAAAAACTGTAACCACAAGGAAATCAGGCTTACCTTGTCTGTAAGTACAGCTATGTTTATATTAATTAGACAGTAAGAAGGCAAACAGTCTAAACGATAAGGTGGCATGCAAATTATCCCTGACACAACTCTCCAGGATGTTTGCAGTCTTTGTTGTTTGTGTGTACAGCACTGCCACAGTGCAGATCAGATGGTTTGCTGGCATTCCATGGACTCCTGGATGATGCAAATTCTGGGTTTTTGGTGGGGGGGGGGGAGGGAGTTTAACTTGTTCTGTGTACAAGTAGTATAGTTCTTATTTGCTCCAATGACTGTCCTTCTGTGAGAGCCCCACCTGTTTGTGAAAGACAGGGAGGTTAGGATATTACATAAAAGCTACATTTGACCATTCTATTACTCACCTTGTGGTGCTGATCTTAGTCAAACTAAGCGCAGTGCGCAGGGCGGTGGAATGTGTGATACCTGCTTGGTAAAAGGAAATATTATCACATGTAAATGATAAACTTGAAGGAAAAGGTAACCATGGTGAGTTAAGTAAGTGAGCGAGAGGCAGGGTGAGCTGTGTGAAATTCGGATGTTATGGCTAAAGTTTGGAGTGTCTGGGAATATCCTTACTTGACATAACCTGGCCTCTAGAATCTAACAGTGTTCCTGAACTGCCCCAGGGTTTGGGAAGGTGTTGTGATTTCAATCAATTTAAGATTTACTGGAGTATGTTAATGCAGGAAGTTCTAATACTGTCCTAAGTCCTGAGTTTCTGACTTGAATTACTCTTGACTAGCAATAGTGCAACTGTGACAATAGTCATATCTTTTGCATTTTAAGTTCTTGAGAATTTTAATCTTTCATTAATTGGCTGAAAGTCTTTTCTTCACTATTTCCTTTTCTGAGGTTTTAGAGGCCTGTCTGCATCACTTTGAGTACTATTACTCATGGGTTTGGTATTTGTTGTGCAAAATCATTATCTATATCAAGATGTGCTGAGAAGTGATTAAAGAAGATGGGTGATGGATAGTGCCAAATTGTAGGTCACTTATCAATTGCCCAAGTGTCTCCTGGCAAGTTAGAGATGCAGATAATTGTGTTAAACATGTCAATATAGACCTTCAGCTCACTCTGTTTCCACACTTCTTCCCTGGCTTCCTCCTCCACTGTCTCATGAGTCACGTTTTTGTGCATTCTGTGCATTTGCATAATGGAAACACTGGGGTTCCACTGTACTTGCAGTTCCTGTATCAGGTCTGTCTCCTGCAGCCCTTGTGCAGTGAGGTCCTGTTCTGATTATCTGACACAGTCTCTGCTGATAACGCAGGGTTTAGATTTAGGAGCTGTTCCTTGGGTGCAGATATTTACACCGCGGACGTACCCAAGGTGACATTATAGCTTTGCTTTTGAGTATCTAGAAGTGGGAGAAGGATCTTGTTCCAGGTGTATCCGAGGAAGAACTTTATCACACGCACCTGGAAGCTCACTGTATTGCAGATGGAGCATGCAGCAGGTTTGGCTGGGAGTGCAGTTCCTGTCCTGTTCCAGCCCCTGTCTCTGTCCTCACCCACTCCATGCACACCTGTAACTTGCCTGCCAGGCAGTTGCATCCTCTCAGCCCAGCTGCTGTTTTCTGTTTGCAGATTTCTTCTCCTTATATTCTTTAATCTTGTTTCCTTTTTTTTTTAATTTAAATAAGTTCCAGCCTTTCCTCTAACTCTCTTTCTGACTTTAGTTCTTACTTAAGATCTTTTATGCTTTGCCTCTCCCTCTGCCTTTGGCTTCTTTCCTTTTTCTTTTTTTTTTAACCAGTACTGCCATAATTTTAGCATGTGTGCTAAATCTTTCCTTTGTTGACCTCATTGCTGGCCATGTGTGGCTTTTATCTTTCCCACATCGCTCTTCCTATGTGCTGTATCTTCTGTTTTTATCTTCTTAATTGCCTTAATGAAATTGTTCCTGTTTTCCATTTTGAAATGCTTAGATAACAACAGCAATTCATTGCAAATGGAAAAAAAGAAATAATTTTAAATTCCTGAAACACACGTCCTTCCCTCCCTGTGCAGCTCTCATCTCTTAAAAATTGATTTTCCTCCCAGAGTTTTGCAAAAATAAGGGTTCTTTCTGGATGAACTGTTAGTGCCTGTATTTCTTACGGTAAATGTGGTCCTCTAGCTTTTGAGACTCTGCATGAGATTGTCTCTCCTACCTACATTAGATACAACTAAGAAGGATCTACAAATCACATTTATTGTCTCTCCTACCTACATTAGATACAACTAAGAAGGATCTACAAATCACATTTATTGTCTCTCCTACCTACATTAGATACAACTAAGAAGGATCTACAAATCACATTTATTGTCTCTCCTACCTACATTAGATACAACTAAGAAGGACCTACAAATCACATTTCTTTAGAAGTGCACTTTGATCCATTTCTATCTACTCAACCTAGACATCCTTGAATTTAATATTTCTAATGGCACTGCTTAAGGAGCTCATTCCCAGAGGATGCACACAGAGTGGAGTGTGAAAGTCTTCATGGAAGCAGCTCGAGTGCACGTGTTAGCCCTGATTCTGTTACTGAGATGGGTTAAATCTCAACAGTGTATTCCTCCTCCTCGCTCTTGGATGCTTCTTTATTTACTTGGAGGAAGGAGGCTGAGTGCCAGCTGTATAATATGCTGGCTATGGCTTGGCTTCAGGTGCTCTGAGCTGCTGAAATTCCTGTGAAGTCACATGGATGGAGGTGTTTGTGTCAGGCCACGCAGTTGCCTCATGCCCAGCCTTTGATAACACCGAGAGATCAGGGCTGGCACTGGAGGTTGTGCAATCAGAGTGAAGAGGATTAGAATTTTCAGGCAGCAATCCAACAGACTGTGTGTATGTCACTTGACTTTTTTTTACTGGTAGACTTTAGATACATAAATTCTGTTTGTAATGAACACTGAGATAGCTGTTCAGTTGCCTCCATAGGTCTCCACAGATCTCCCTTGGTTTTGTACAGCATTTGCTGCAGTGCCCCCGTTCTGATACCTTAGGAGCTGAACAGCACATGGGGAAATCATTTATTGAATGTGTCCCTCTCACTCCTGCATTCAAAGCAGTGGGCAGAAATTTAAGATTTAAATTACTGTTTCACATCTGTATTACATTGTTGGAAAATATTTTAAAGGAAGTCATTTTCCCAGAGAAACTGTGGATGCCCCATCCCTGGAAGTGTTCAGGTCCAGGTTGGATGGGGCTCTTAGCAACCTGATCTAGTGAATGGCAGAGGAATTGGAACTGATTGATCTTTAAGGTCCCTTCCAACGTAGCCCATTCTATAACTGCTTAGAATTAAATTTTGAAGGGTGTTTTTTCCTAAGAATAATTCCACTTTTCCTTTTAATCATGTGTAATTTTTCTGATGCAGGAAAAATTTAGCATGGCACATACAGCCTTCAGATTTTAGTTTAAGTTAACATTTCACAAAGTGGAGGATCTGAAAAACAAAAGCATGCGGGAGTCCTCCAGCTCCTCAGTTAAAAGAGTACTACGCAATTTTATTATACTTTATGGTATATGTTGACAAAGAAGAAAAGAAGAGGACATTGAGTGGGAGCACAGGAAATGCAAATCTCAGTGTTTGAAATGTGAAATCTGAAAAACTCAAGACTTCTGAAAATTCAGTGTTTTTGAAATGCTTAACCTTGATCAGGTGTCCCCAGCTCCTGCACTGTAATTGGTGAGTGGCAGCTGAAAGAGCTGCTCATACCGGTTTGGTTTAAATGCTGGCCTTGGAAACAGCTTCTTGCAGTTCCAAACCTCAGCTGGGCAGGCATCAGGATGTGTTCAGCGGAGTGTAATCCTGGAGATGGATTAATGGCTTGTTCCCCTTGAGTCAGAAATGTGAAGAAGCAAACTGTTCACCTGGGTTTTTTTGCAGCCACCTTGAGTCTGAGAAGTGTCCCTCACAAGCTGTACCCATTGCTCAGCTTTATGGACCAAACTGGGCTGCTTTAGATGAGTAGTGACTCCTGAAATCGGAGTGAGGTCTCTATTGATAAGGAGCATGGTCGACTTTCTGCTATACTCACCAACTTCTCCCTTTTTTGTTTCTGCCTCACAGTTTGGCTTCACCTTTCTGTGGATGCCTTTTATCCTTTTAGTTCTGTGATTCAGTCCCGTAAACCAGAGACCTTGAATCACACAGTTTGCCTTTTTTGCTCAGTGCAGATCTCTGGGATCAGTTATCCTGGAACACAGCAGCTCTGTCAATTCCAACACTTCTCCCATCCTGTTTGTCATTGACAGGAAGTTTAATGGTTTGATTGAAGTTAATTTGCCAGTTTTGTTATTAAAACATGTTTCTGTTGAGTTTCCATTGTGCTGAGTGGAGCAGTGGTTGGCTTGGCCAGCTTGGATCTGTTCCTTCCAGTAGAAGTCCTTGGGACTATGAAGCCCTATTTGCACCAGAGTCCTATTTGCACAATAAATACCCATATTGAAATTCTAATGAAAGGTGTTACTAGCATGAAATTGGCTTGTTCATGAATAGTCCAGTTAAAAATAATTGAGTCAAATTCTTCTTTTTCTGATACCAGCTTAGTTTTACCCTGAGTGAGTGGGCTGGGCTGCATAATTGAATGGAGGATCCAGACCATTAGTTCAGTACTTTCATTCAGCAGGTAAATACTCAGTCCCTTAAGTAGGAAATTAATAATAGGGAGTAGTATAACAAATTTCCCATGCACTGGGTTGAAAATACTTTACACAAACCATCTTTGTAGTACTGCACAGGCAAATGACTTGCCTTATTAGCATATGTTTCATGTACTTTCTATGAAAAATAATGTTTTGAGCCAAGATGTTTTTGTAATTATCGTTCAGTGAGCTTTTTGCACAGCAGTCTGCCAGTTGCTCTTTGTTCTACCCTGTTTTCATTTTGGCAATATATTTTCTTCTGGTCTTAAACCTGTTCTCCTATAAGTTCCTGATCACACTGAGAGAAAGATCCCTGAGACCTGAGGCTAGAAAATGAGTTATTAAAATTATTTCACTTAGTCAAATGTAGTCTGCTCTGAATAGGAAAGTGTATTTAACCTACTTTTATCAAGATCACAGTATCATCCCTTTAAATATGTGTATCCTTTTGAGAATATGTCCTGTCACATGATTCAGGGGAAGTTTTGTCTCAAAAGACATGAAATTTTGCAGCCTTTCGTTAATGTCAGCTCTTTGCTTTCACCTTTCTATCTTCCTTCTTACATTGGGAGGTAAAATGAAGCTACAGTTGAAGAGAAAGAAGCACAAGAGTGACCATTTTTCCCTCTGTGGGTCATCATCCATCTTCAGATTTGGGCCAGGCAAGATGAGTTCTGTTCCTGATTCTGCACCTGATCTGATTGAACCCAGTTTCCTGTCAAGTCCCAGGTGACTGGGATGTAATGGTAGTTTTTGACATCTCTTCTCCAAAATGGGAAGTGTAATCAGCCGCCTCCAGATGTACAAGGGAGAATTATTATGTCCTTACCACATCCTGCTGTGTTTGATAGGGCAAGCACGGTGCTTGCAGGGATCCTGCTCTAAGCATTTCAAGCAGGGTTTTGGAAGTAGACTTCCTTCATGAAGATGAATCTGACAGTTGGAACATTTCAGCTCATCTGTTTCAAATCAATGTGACCTTTGAAATGTATGGAGACATTGTGCTCCAAGTTGGTGAATTTGTTCTTTCCTATTTTATCATTAGTCTCTCACTTACATGGTAGATTAGAGGGCAGGCATTCAGTAATCTGATTTTCTTCTCTTGCAGAGCTCTTCAGAATGTGAAGAGCTATGTGCTAGGCAGTGAATTAATTCTATTGCTGAATCTGTATAAGTAATTTTTTTAAGGTATGGGCAGATTTCCTGCTGTTAAGGTACTGTGTGTTCAGTAAGTGCTGTGACACAGAAACAAGTGTGACCGTGCTTCTCTGTTAAAAATAGTGTCACTGTGGCTGGCACAGCTCCTTTGAACTGTGTGGGTATAACAGAGCACACAGGGAGCTGCTGTGTCCCTGAGGTAACCTCATCAGGCAATCTAGTGAGCAGTAATCTGTTCATATGCATTCCTGCTCTCCCTCTTAACTCCTTGAAACAAGTTAAACAAAAAGAAACAAAAGACATCAAGTTGTGGGTTTTTTTCCCCCCTATTCTTTGTGTAACAGAAGGTTTTTTGTGTGTGCAGCTGCTTGAGATGTGTATGGAGAACTGTGGCCCGAGATTCCAGTCTTTAGTTGTGAAGAAGGATTTCTGCAAAGACAAGCTGGTGAAACTGCTGAACCCAAGATACAACCTGCCCATTGACATGCAGGAGAAAATCCTGACCTTTATCATGGTGAGTCTGGAGTAAACTGTGAGTGTTCACAGCATCTCTGCTATGTGCTAAATGTTTAATTGTGCAGCCTGTTTAAATCCTGGGAACCTCTTCCTAAAGCAGACCTTAGCTTTGGAGCTGCTGTGGTTCCTGCTGCACTGAATGGAGTTATCCAGAGTGGAAGAAGGGAATAACCTGTCTTTAGGACCACATGTTTTAAAAGCATTTGTCTGACCCACTGGCTGACCATTTCTGTGACTGTTACTGTCCCTGATATTTCAAAACCAGGTTTGGGCACGAGGTTTTCAAGGGATGGTGGATGTGAGTGAAGTAAAAGAAGTTTACCTAGAATTGCTGAAGAAAGGAGTGGAGTTTCCATCCTCTGACACCAGCAGTGGATATAAGGTGAGGATATACAAGGACACTTCAGAAAAGGGATGTGTGAGTTTTATGAGACACAGGCAGTGTGTTTGATCTGAGTTTTTTTATTTAAATGCTCCAGGGCAAAATACAACCAAACTACTTAAGCACATGAGCAGGAATCAGTTTCAGTTATAACAGCTAAGATAACAACAAAGAAACCTGACCTATATAGTAGTTTATTTCATTTCCGAGTACAGATTCGTGGATATTATCTCAGAAATGAAGCATCTCTGTCTTGAGACTTTCAAAGATCTGTGCATGCTGTTTACCTCAAAATATATGAGTGCTTAGTGCTCCAAATTTGTCAGTTTCTGAAAGCCTCAACAAAAATGAGTAAGATTTTCACAAAAACACATACTGTTCAGAATATGAGCATCATCTATCTTCAAGATTAAATTGGGAGATTTAGAAATCTGTAAGAAAAGATTATTGTCTGCATATCTCTCCGGCTTTGCACAGTAAGTGTTATTTAAGCCTTTGTCATAGGTAGTATTGTGTAGCATTTAGGACATTAAATATAAGTATGGTTTGAGCATTGTACATCAGCTGAAAATACAGTACATGGTTTAATGCCATTCTTTCTAGATTTCTTTCTCTTTTTTTTTTTTTTTAAGAATTTTCACAAGAGCTTTGGGCAGTGTGAAAGCCATCCATCACTGCGTGGAATCTTGCAATTACAGAGTTAGATGTCTATAATCAGTGCAGACAGGAATAATTCAGATTTATGCTGAGTTTGATCTGATGGTTGAATAGTGGAGTGCGCAAAAACTTATGTATTTAAAGGCTGTTTGAACAAGCTGTGTGAAGAATGCTCTCAATAGATACTATTTTTTCCCTCACCTAGTACATTAGAGATTATTTTGTCTACCTCATGTATTTGCCAGTTAAAATCAGTGGCAAACCTTCTGTTTGTCTCTGCAGACCTGAGCACAGTTTTTACCTCACTCTCCAGGGATTGAAGAGTCTGTAGAGTGTAGTGCAGGCTGGGGTTTACATTTGCATTTTTTTAGCAGTCAGTTCAGATGCAATGCAGGTGAAGCTTTCTCAGACTCTTCCTGCTTTTCAGTCCAGGAGGCTTTTGAAGTTCACCTTCTGCAGAGACCCAGACTCAGACCCCAGCCCTTCTACTGCTTCCAAATGTGATCACGTTCCAAACTGTCCTTCATTGCAAAATTGCAGTGGCACTCTGGGAAGGACTCTTTGCTGTTAGATGGCTTAATTATTCCTTGCTAGCCTGTTCTTGAGCCATTCCTACTTTATTCTGTGGTGGAACTTACTTGCAAACCCTCTCTAAAGATACTTGTTTTCCAAGCCTCATTTCATTAAAAAATAGCCATTAGATTTAATTTTGTAAATAGGACTTGCTCAGCAAATTCCCTGGGAGCACTGATTATGAGGAAGTTCCTGCCCAGTTGTGTAGTCTGAGAGATGTTCCTCTCTCAGCAGGATGCCTGCTGCAATTTTGTTCAACCCAAGCTCTGGTTTTTTTGTGTTTTCCCAGATTTCATCCCGGCCTTGTGCAAAGTCATCCCCATCCTCTGCCAGTCCTGCCAAATGTTCCTTCCTGCCTCTTCCCACAGGCCCAACGTTGTTGTTGACTCCGGAGCAGGTGCAACACTACAGGTTTAGGGGAGGGTGGGTCCACCCGAAATGGGCTGTGTGACTTGAGCAGCCTGGGTGCCACTGGAGGGACCCTCAGTTCACGGGGTGTAGCTCTGGGTTCCTGGTGTTAGGTTTGTGGAATTGCTACTCGAGTGTGTGAATATCTAATCACGTCTTAAAGTGCTGTTACGCAAATTGATAAACGCTTGTTCAGAGATGAGCGAGAAAGCCAAACTCACTTGCACATAAGGCTTGTGTGAACAGGTTATTATAAAAAGCAGGAAGGAAAGGACAGTTCTCTTCCATTCCTGCTCGCCCTGTATGTAACTAAAAGAAGGAACAGTGACATCAGTGAGAGGGATTAACTGTAAGGAAAACAAGTAGTGCTGTCAGGCTTGGATCTTAGTTTGATTTAAAAGCTGAACTAATCCCATTCATTTTCATGGTGTGTTAGTAGAGTAAAATAATGCCAGTTAAGTCCATATTATACCTAATGGGGAAGAAAGTGTGTATTAGAGGTGAGAATTATTCTACTTGCTCTGTTCACCTACACAATATTCTCCTGTTGAATTCCAACAGATTGGGAAACTGTACAGTGAACTGGATATGGCAAAAATGAACGTGAGAGTCATGTCATCAATATTGAAAGAAAATGTTCCTGGCTCTGAAAATCCAGATGATATGAATCTTTTACAGGTACATGATAATTCATTGATATGGGCTGTTGATTTGGTTATAGTTGCTTTTGAAAGTGTTATATCTTGTCTTTTAAGATCTGGATTCAGATTGACAAATGGAACCCAACAACAGGTGTTTATCTCTCGTTTTGCTCAGCTTTCTTTCATCTCCTTCACCTTCCCTTGACATCTCGATAGTCAGGAAAGGACAATACAGCTTGCAATGCAAATTTAAGCTCTAGGGAATTCCAGTGGCAAAGGAATTTCATAATGGAGCGTTCTCTGTTGAGCATGTTCTGTCAAACAGCCCCGAGAGCATTCCAGCTGAACGCACTTGCCTTGTGGGAGAACAGATGATGACACAGTGTCGCGCTCGTATCCATCCTGGAGTTTGCAGAGCTCCCTTTATTATCACCAGTCCCTTAGAGGCAGACTGAGGGCCAGTGAAGAATATGAAGCGTTGGCTTTACGTGTGTGACCTCAGAGGCTGGGAGCTTGCTGTGCTACAGAGGAATCCATGTGCTCTTAAAGTGTAGCCTGAAGGAAGTGTATTGCAATAGTCCAGTGATGCGACAGGGAACCTGTACACGTTCCTTCTGTGATACTGTGTGCTTATGCTGTATTTTCCAGTTTAGGAATTGAAAGTGCAGTATTGCTTGAGCATTGCAATAGTGACCTATGTTAATGGAGGTTTTTTAGTTTCGTATTGTCTACGAGAACTTAAAAGCTTTTACCGCATCCTTCTGTTTCTAACCTTACGTCTGAACTGCTACAATGAGGAAGCATTTTTGGCAGTTTTGCAGCATTATGTGTTTTGAAGAACTGATCTAATTTTTGCAAGCCTTGAGTGCGCTTCTCCTGTCCGCTGTAGAAATTTTCCTGTGCAACAAACCCTTACTGGGTGCTGTTTAGAATACACTGGTTTAATATGCTTGACCACCTCTGTCCAGTCCATGACAAGGCTGGGAAACAGAAGAAGTTTGTCTTTCATTTCCTGTCTCCTGCCGTGGCACTTCTGTATGTGGGTGCACAGATTCAGCTGCCCACAGTAAACCCGTGGATTCTTATTGACACTCCCAGTAATAAAATTGTTGGCAAAAGGTTGAGGACAGGGTGTGGAGCTCCCATATGTGGGAGAGTGAATGAAAACTCATTCCTTTCACTGTTGTTCTTTCTGTTCTTTTTCCCCTGTGCACTGAGTGGTGTAAAACATCAGGCATGGCCAGCGTGTTCCTTGAACAATGTTTAATGTTCTCTTCTTGTTTGTGGCACTACCTGGATTGCTTGGATTGGACTTTCATTGTCAAACAAAATCCTTTATTAAAAGAGCTGCTTGTTTAGACTTTGAGTGAGTTGGAGACATTGATTTCAGTCCTTCAGATTACCTGGAGTCCCTCAATAAAAACTGTAACAAGGTGAACTTGATCAGTGTAATGTGTTTACAGTTCTTTATCTTCATTAGTGGCCAGGCTCTTCTCTTTCCCTACCCTGTTTTGGACAAGGCTTAAGATATCAGATTTCACTGGAAATAATGTGCTGGCCAATAACTGTAGTTAAACAATAGCTCAGGATCAGCCAAGAAGAGTAAAAACTTTTGTATTGCATGGTGAATAGTGAACAGATAGTGGATGGATGTGCAGGAATTTGGGTCCAGATCAGCAGCTGGTAAGAATTAGCCCAAATGTATTGGAATCACTGATGATTGTTATTCCAGCTGCTACTCCATCATTGTAAAACTCCAGTTTTCAGGCACATCTTTGCCTAAAATGAGTGTCTCAATTTCCTTCTCTGTTGAGTATTGACACTTGCGAAGGAGCCAGTCTGCCTGTGTACTGGAGTCATAAGAAATACACATTTTTTTAAATGTGGATCAGATAGTAAAGTGTGGAGTCAGGGAGATTTTAAATGTAATTACAGACCTTAAGCTGAACACATTTTTGTGTGTTTTAGCCTGGGCTGTGAAGATACAGCACTCTGCAGTCCTGGCACAGATTTAGCAAAGGGGCGCAAATTTCTTTTTACATAAATAATTGATTTATGTGGAGTATTGTATTTTTTTGAGGAAAAATCAGATCACTTTGAATAGCAAAGCAATTTCTGAATAGTAATGTGCAAACACTCATTATCTCCCTCCTTTTTTTTTTGTTTCTTTAAGCAGAGCCAGCTTGCATTTGCAAATGCAGTTTGAAGGAGAAAAAATGTTGGCTGAGTTAAAGTTCCTGTTGCTAAAGAATTTGTTTCTTTGAACATGCAAAATCTGCAGAGGGGAGTAATAGAAACAAACTGTCTTCCAGTTCACCAGGCAATAATGCAAAATTCTGCTTAATAAACTCTCATAATTCTCCTATCTGCTGATTCTGTAAGGTTTGTGGTACTTTCCCAAAAAATCCATAGATTAAGTTTATCCAGACTTACCACTTAAAGAAATAGTTGGAGCTTGAAACTTGCCACAGAGCACTTCTGACCTTCAGACTAATACTATCTTTTCTTCCAGCAGACATTGAACAGAATTACGTCCAAGTATCCTGCTGAGTTTAATCAGCTTCAAGCAGGATCAAATCACATTGGCTCTACATCACCCAGAGGGGTCTTTGTTGTTTTGAAATTTTTAATTTAGACTTCAGAGACAGATATATCTTTAGAAATGAAGGTGGGTCGAGAGGTAGGGGTGGAGTAGGAGTGATGTGGTGGTGGGAGTTGTGACCCTGCATTGCAGAGATCCAAGACACGGATGTTGTTCTGTTTGCAGTGGTTGGTAGCTGTGTAGCTTGTGTAGATTAAGGAATGTTACCTGTGACTCTGCAGTGCTCAAGTGTCTTATCATTCATCTCCAGAACTGACATACTGAGAGACCATAGTTAGGATTTTTAATTTTTTTTCCTTCCCTTGCCTCGGGCAGAAGTTGTACAAGACCTGTCGGATGATGCAGGAGAGGATCATGGAATTGTTGGTGACAGTGGAGAATGAAGATGTGATTGTTGAGCTAATACAAGTAAATGAAGATCTGAATAATGTCCTCCTGGGACATGAAAGGTAAGTGCAGGGCCTCTCTCCTCACATTTGGAATCCTACCTGAATAAATGCACTTAATGGAGAGATGGTCCCTATGCCTAGTGTTGATCCTCCCTGTGGAGACAGATTTTATCCTTAAATTCAGAAAAGAAATACGATTGCAAAAAGAGAAAATTTTGTATTTGCTGCCTCCTAAACACTTCAGAAATGGTTCAGGAAAGTAGTTAGGAAACATTAGAGTGATGTAAAGCAAGTTAACAGCATGGACAGGAAATCAGATGGAGGCACATAAATAATTTGGAGTTTGACATCCCTCTTTGGCAAAGTCCAGTGAATTTGTTAAGAGCTGCTAGAAATCCTTTGGTGCTGGTGCTTATCTCTGTTAAGTGTCTGTGCTTCCAGGAAAGAATACTTGTCCTCCTTTCTAAACAATTTTGACAGCTTTACTGCAGGAACTGGCCATGGAGCAGCCTTCTGCCTCATTGCACACTTAGGAGAGTTCCTTGCTGTTCTCAGCTGGATTGAAACACACTGTTCTGCTTGTCTTACAGCAGAAAATGTTTCTTTCTTTCACACATGGAAGCACAGCAGTACTCCTGTTGACATCCTGGGTATTTGTCTGTTATGGCACTGGTAGCATGACTAGATGCTGGAAAAACTGAAATTAGTATTCAACTCAAAATTCCAGTGTTGTTCCCCAGAATATCACATGAGTATACTCATGAAGAGTGTTCTGATTTAATAGGAGATACCGTTCCATCTAACAAGTTGATCTGTTCCACACCTAAAAAGTGTTCTAGGAATCATTACACATCAAGTGCAATTGTTCTTTATTAAATTTAGCACATTTATAGGATTTAGTCATCTTTTCTTTTTAATCCTCTTCTGAGTGCTGCACTGAAGGTATCACTAATTCTTCTAAGTGTTAGGCATAAACTTTGGGCCTAATCGTGACAACATTAAGTTTTCATTTACTCTTAAATCTTGTCTACTGTAGCGTTGGTGGATTTTACAGCAGCTGCCTTGAAAGAACTGTGTGCTCACTTCTTCCTTTGGGAGGTTTTTCCTTTTAATAAGCAAAAAAGGAACTTTATTCAGCTTTTGTGTAAATCCACTGAAGTCGATGTGGGCTTACATTTTTGTTACAAGTGATGAACACTGGTGAGGCCGGGAACCTCAAACTGTGAATAGGAGCTTGTGGATATAATTCAACAGATTCCTCACTAAAGACATGGTGATGGAAAGAGTGATTCATTTGGAAACTACTGTAAAACTACTGTGTTCTAGTAATGTAATACTATGGCTTGTATGTAACAGGTCTTAGTGCAGATCCATTGCACTTCAGAGAGAATAAGTATCAAGACATATCTGGTTAATTTTGTGTTGCAGAAGATTTGTTCTTTGTATCTCCCTCTGAACAATGAGGTCTGTAAAGGGCCAACTGATTTTCATGAGCTGCATCTGTTTCACACTGTATTTGTTGGAGGATGAGTCGTGCTGCATTTTCTGTTTCTGATTATTAATATAGAATCAAAATTAAATCCGGAGCAATCTCCACTGTGCAACCAACAGCTCATGTGTGTAACAGTGCCTCCCTCTAGTGTCTCTGCAGCTTCTTGATTCTTCCTGGATTTCAGATAAATACTTTGTGCTCTACAGTTGGAAAGGTTTTTTCCTGCTTTTTCTTCATGTATCTATACTCTTTTTCTGGGCCTCCCTAGTACAGTGACCCTGAATAGCAAATGCAGTTGGATAAACAGTCTCCTGGTGCTGAAACACAGTGACCTTCTGGATGCTCAGTGTCACCTGCCTGGGTCTGCTCTGGACCCACAGTAGCACGTTTATCACTCCTAGAACATACATACTTACGCAGGTAGATGGTTTTTGTTTGTTTCCATTTTTAAAAAAATTATTACAAAGGCCTGCAGTAATGAGAGGGCTGTGTGCCACAATAGGTTTGTGGTTTGTCCTGGGAGGGCATGAGGGAATGCCCAGAGCTCTGAGGACAGAAGGCTTCCTGAGACTCAGCTGGAAGAGTGTTCTGATCAGAAGGAGCTGGATTGGGCACAGTGGATGTTCATAGTTACCTCCCTGGTGTGAACAGAGGCAAACTGCTGTCAGAGGAGCCTTGGTTTTGTTCAGGAACAAGCAGATGGCCGTCTCCAAACATGAGGCCAGGAACAAACCAGCTGGTGTTGGTGTAGGAGATCCCAGGACCACAGCCCTGGAATGGGAGTCAAATTGCCCATAGAGGCAAGTGCCCAGAGACAGCACCTGGAGCGCTTGTTTGGTGCTTCTGGAGTCTTTGAGAATCAAAAGTCGATTATAACTGGTTTCATATTTTTCTGAAAGACATCTCAGGAATGTAAGAACGAACATTTAGCTCTGCATTTTCAACAGGTTCTCACGGAACAGAGTTCGTTTCCTGGAGAACCAGAGGATACAACGTGAGCGGGAGGAGGTAATTAAGGATGAACTCCTGAAGTGCAGGATTACAAACAATCCTTTTGCTCTTCCTTGCGAAAAATACACTTCTGATACACGCAGAATTTTATTCTCTAGCTGAGAAGTACAGGAGACAACAGACTGACGCTACTCTTCGTGATTTTTCTAAAGTCTCACTTGCAGAATTTCATGCAAATTCATGTAACTAAAGTAGCAAATAATGTCAAATCTAAGAGGGACGCTTAGGCAGGAAAAATGAGAGAGAGAGAGATCTATTCAAATGCTGGTTTATTGCCTGCCCAGCTAAGCATAATTATCTGCCATGCACAAAATGAAAAACCATAGGTTCTTTTCATTTGTTTCCTGTTAATGATCTAGAGACTGAAATACTGCTGCACTTTGAGAATTCACTTCTTCTGCTGATTTTTTTTTTCCTGAGTCAAAGCTTTTTCTGAATTGTGAATAATAGCTTGTAGCAAATCTTTAATGACTGTCCTTTATTGATTGATAATGATGGTTGTTAATTATATTGCCCAAAGTAGTTTTGCACATGTTTCAGCTTCTGCTAAGCCATAATTGTGCAGTCATCTAGGACTCGACATGCAAATGCATTCTGAATGCTGAAATACTGCTGACAATTATTAAAAAAAGGTAGAAGATGATCTTGTTTTCCTTGAAAAGCCACTATTACTGCATTCTGGTTATGTAGGTGGATGGTTTTGCTTGATGGATGCACTGTGGGGTTAGTTAATACTCCAAATGGGGCAGTCTGTGCATTTTTATATTATTAAGGAGACGAGTTTAAAATGCATCATCTTTTATTTATTTATTTTTCATATGGTGTTACCAAACCTGTATGATTCAAGCATGTGATTTTATTAAACCTTTGGCTGGCTATGTTTTTAATTCCAACACATTCATGGGAGAAAAGAAGGGAACTCTTTTCTATGTCCTAGGAAACATTATTGTGATTTTGATTTTTTTCCTATCCAAAATGGGACTGGACTAAATCAATCTTCTAAGTACATATGAAATCTCATTAACACAAGTAAGTAGCATGAAAAGAATTGTACAGGATCGATCAAAAGATAAATATCAAACCTGTATCTAAACAAGTTCAGAATGCCTTTACAGAATTGAATCCTTTCTATTTTCTATTTCAGAACTGGTTTTCTTTATTTTTTGAAATTGATCTTTTCTGAAATGCATATTTTGTTTCATTAGCGACATTTCACACACACAAAGTCCTGATCTTCTCTTATACTTACCAATTTTTAATACTAAGATTTTAAAAGTTTATATTTTATGGAAACAGCAATTTGTTTAAAACCATGCAAGTTCCTTAAAAAATACCAAACAAACCAAAACCCAAAACACTAGTAAAAACCCAAAATAACTTGTTCTTTTTCAAATGTTAAGCTCTACAGGAAACAGCCATCTGCTCCCTCAAGTGACCTACTTGGCCTCTCCATAGATTCTCCATCTTCTGTGTCTGCAGTGGTGCAAAGTGACCCTCCAGTGTCTCCTTCAGGAAGTAAGTGGTGAATGCCCCTTTCCCTTCCACTCTGATTCCCTAAAACAAACACACAAGGGCTTAGTGGAGGAATGAACAAGTTCCTTGTTAGAAGGAAAACAAAGATACTCCTTAAGTTTAAGGATGTTCCTTAAATTTGCTTGAAAGGAGAATTGAAATGTGTCCATAGGAACAAAACTGTAAGGTAGTATAAGGTTGCCTGTAATTTTTTTACAATAATCTTTTTCCCCCTTTACATAGATTTGAGCAGTAGAACATGCTCTGTTTTCTATTGCAGTGAGGCCTTCAAAACACTCTGGTAGTTGCTTGTTCTGTAGACTTGGAAGGAAGAAACAGGAGTTTTTTCAGGAGTGTTAGAAACACTTGGCTTCAGGTACTCTGAATTACTGTTTGCAGAAGCCCCTCCTTAGGGAAGTGCATATACTAAAGCTAAAGGTGAGAATGTCCCCATGGGAATAAATGCCTAGAGTTCCATTTTAATCCTTTACAAATAGTGACAAGAGTTTTAAGTGGTATCTACCATGTAGAGCTCTGCTGATGCTGTAAATATAGAGATAAATATCTTGGATCTAAGACTTTTCAGAGTCATTAAAATTTTGCCTTTCATGTGATAAACAGCAATTCATTTCAGACTCTTTATAGGCCTCCAAACAAAAACTTTACTCTTCCAGTGTTCATAGTACAAGTAGGTACTTTTGCATAATAATGTTTAAATTACCATTAATTATCGCTTTGAATTTCAGATGGCCTATCTGCACACCCTGAAGATAAAACCATGCCTCATCCATCAATTTACCCACAGCTGGATTCAGCAACTCCTACAAAAGCTCATCAGTCCCTGTGAGTAGTCTCTTACAGTGAATAAGAATGGATAACAGATCCTTAGGGGTATTAGTGCTCTATAATTCATCTAATGAATATAGGAAGCTCTGAGGACACAGATTTACTACTGTTACATATTAGTCCAGTGAAAAAAGTGAAAATTCCCTCTGTGCTAGACGTTGCTTGGAGGGTTCAAAATACACTTACACCTGCATCACTGTTTTGTCATAAATAGACATAAATGTACCTGAGTTTCAGCAGGGAAAGGGAGAAACATGAAACAGGTCAGTAAAAGATTTATAAGACAGGAGAGGTGTCCTTAAAATTGCTATGTGTGAGACCCTGGTCCATCTGCCCATGCTGCTCTCAGTTGTGACACACAGGAAAGACAGACCAGCCAAAAAAAATAATGGAACAACCAGAATAAACAGTTTTGATCATTTCTTACTTACATTCAGTGTATTGCTCTCTCCTAGATTTGCAGCTGAAGCACAAAACAATAGTTTCAGCAGTCCAGCTGGACACACATATAGCAATGTGAGTAATACTCATGTTCAGAATTATCATTCTTGTCTGGCAGCTGTCAAATGAGAACTTTTGCATTTACCCCAATTGTTGGCCAAGTGGGATGCACTTCTCTTCTGTGGCCCTTCCCCATACCTCAGGGAACATTCTACTTGGTGACCAGGTCAGCTTTCCTCTTTTGCTGCCACAGATCCTAATGTGGAAGCCTGTTTCCTTAGGTTCAGCACAATGCCAGGGGAATTTGCAGAATGCACTTGCTCTATTATTTGTGTTTAATTTGTTGCTATGCAAAGCCAGCTGAGATCTCCTCCTGTTGCCATGATGTTACTCTGGTGTTACTCTATCTCAAATAAGATATTAAAAACAAACATACAAAAAAAATCCAAAAACCCCAAAGCCCCCACAAAATCACAGCCCACCAAAAAAATCACTTAAACCCCAAGTACAGTGCAGGACAAATGTCGTGCTGCAGAGAAACACCCATGACAGAAGGAAAGGAAAGAATACGAAGGGGCTTTGAGGTAATATTATGAAGGCAGTATGAAGTAGAAAAGATGAGCAGCAGCTCCCAAACAAATATGCACTATCCTTATTTTAAACTGCAAATAAAAGCAGATGTTTGAATCTAGGTAGTGTAACAAGTCACACAGATGTAAATTATGCAAATGTGCTATAGAACACTAAATGTTGCTTTGAAGTGTATGTGGAGAACGAAGATTAAGCGGGTTGCTAACTGTTGGCCTTGGAATTTTACCTGCAGTAGTTGGAGAGTTTAAAGATAAGCCAGCAATTACAAAGGTTAGGTCAAACCAGTTCTCATAGAACCATCTGTTTATGCGTTGTTTTGCTTGATGTCCTTAGCTGGCGAGTCTTTTAAGCCCAGTGCCTCTGAACCCAATAAATCTGCAGGCTGCCCAGACTGTGCCATCAAATGGACCATTACCAGCAGGTAATAAATACTGCAAATCACCTCTTTTATTTGCATTTTCTTGTTAGAACTTAAGGCCTTTACATAATGGCTGTCAGTGACTAGGACAGCAACAAACATTGACGAAGTCATATTGCTCATGGATTCTATTACACAGCTGTCCATTTTAGCATTTAAAGCAGCTGAATCCATAGCAGATAATGTGCTACTTTCACAAAAAACATGCAGTAATCATGCTTTTTACTCTGGTTTAAATCTGGATGTGTCTGCCTGTCTTTGTTCTTCAGCTACATCAAAGAACAAGTCACAGTCACCTCACTACTATGAGATAATGGAATTCGATCCCTTGGCTCCCACTGAGTAAGTAACTCTTTAAAATAGAATTTTAAAATTCTGGGGTGACAAAGGCAAAATGGCTTTTTCTTCTGAGGAAAAACAGACCACTCTGCTTAGGCTGAGTTAACTGACCAACAGCATCACTGATGTAAATGACAGTGGCTGCATTTTGTGTGTTTTCTTCCAGTATTTCTGGCATAACCAATTAAGGAATAAACTGTAGTGTGTTCATTAACTGGCATCTGTAAAAATGGAGGAGTAATGCTGTGTCAAAATTACTAAAGTCCTATTCAGTGATACAGAAAGGTGAAGGAAATATGGTCAGAGTCCTGCTGGAGCAAGCTGATTGAACTTTACCACAGGTAGTTCTGGAGCAAGGTAACCAAAGGAATTCCTGGTCACAGCAATCATGTTTTTTAAAGAATGTTTTTCTACATATGAAAAACATCCTTAATTTAAATATAAACTACAGAAGGGAATGGATGCTGTGTCTCTCCAGAAGGCCAGAATAGTGAGACCGCAAACTAATATGTAACAGATGGCAGAACTCCCCTTTCTAACAGTAAATTGCAAAAAAACCAATTAAGCTATCTATACAAAACTTATTTCTAAGGAGCCATTGAATTCTGAGGTAGGGAAATCTCAACAAAAGTTCCATTGGTTTTTTTTAAATTAGTGCAGTAATTGCACAGTGTTGCACTTGCCATTTGTGTTTTGCAGTCCTGTTCCCAAACTTTTTTATCAAAAGGGACAGTGTCCAGAGGTTTCTCATTAAATCTACAGTCAGACAATCAGAGCAGGGTTGCCTCTTTGTTTCCACGGAAACCTGGGCATCCTGCAAGGGAAGCTACACTGTAAACTTTGGGCAGGATTTCCCTGGTGTGTTTTGTCAAAACAAAATGTGATGTAGGAGTCACCCTGGTCCTCCTCTTTCAGAGCTGTTTATGAAGAAATTGATGCTGTGCTGAAGACAGAAGTTAAAAAGAACACAGACGGAGGGGGAGGTGGAATCCTGTCCTGAACACTTTCTGGTGCTGGTCCTGTGCAGTGCTTCCTGTAACTACAAGTGAATAACAGAAGAGGCTTTGCATTTTGACACAGTAATTAGTGTTGGAGTACTAAGCTGTGTGCAAGCTGAAGTTACTTGGCTCTACACCTTGACAATTTGTCCCAAATGTTCAGCTGTGTTCTTCAAGGTCACTTGCACGGTTATTTTAAAGTATTTTGGGGGCCTTTAAAATGTGATTGCCAAACTTACCTGTGTATGAAGTAACACTTGACACCTGGCACAAGTAAACAAAAAAGACATTACATTCACAGAAACTGCAGAATCTAGTTTCTCTTTTGGCCTCACTGCTATGTTCATCTCCCTAGAAATCTCTAAGGTAGTTTTGATATATAAAAATTGTTTCTAAAATTGGCCTCTTGATAGATGTCTGAAGATGTGCAGTGTTACTTTCCTACGTCCTTAATACAGATTTTCCTTTTTTATTTTCTTCCTAAAAACCCACAGTATAGTTGGATTTTTGTCTTGGGAAGAACCTAAGCTGGGACACAAGGTACTGTCATCTATAATTAACAGAACAGGAAAAAAACCTGCTTGTTCCTATGTCGTTGTTATTGCTTTTATTTACTCAGTAAATATTGGAGTGGGATCAATTATTTCTTTCAATGTTCCTGCCCTGCAGAGATTGTTCTGGTGAAGGAAAAATTAATCATCTACAATGCAGATGAGCAATAGTTACCCATTTATTTTAATTAAGTTGTTTAATCCCGTTAATAACTGTTTTATCTTTTAATAAGTGCCTTATCTATTTTAATGCTGAATGTAAACTGTGCACTTTAACAGGTATAGTTCTCTGAATTTACAGCTGATACAAAATATGAGAACTTAGTTCGTGTTCATAGCAGATAAGCTATTTTTTTGTGAAATAACTGCATTTTAAACATTCCTTATGTTAACTGTTAAAGGGATAAGAAGTTCTCAGCTGCTTTTGCAATTTTTGTAGCATAAAACTCCAAATAAAAGCAAATGCTTACTGACAAGTAAACTCTCATCACTTCCAAGTTTTTCTCTATTTGTGTATTCCCTGAAACATAAAGGTAGGTAACACTGGAAGTATTTTAGTGTGAACCTGTGCAGTTTGCTGCAGGACCATTAGAACACCTTGCTTCTATACAAAACACAACCTTGAAGAAGTCTGGGGGTTTTCTAAGCTGAGGTGAAAAGGTGAGTTGCTTTACTCTAATTTTTCTTGCGTATTTGCAGTGGTCTGGACAGCAGCCTGAGAAAACAGCTTAAAATAGAATTTGAGGTGGATCAATTTAATTTTTTCCCCTACAGCTGAGTCGTATTGGCAGAAGCCCCACGGTGAAGGGTAACAAATCAAACAGGGCTGTTCCAGTGTAATCCATAATGGGTGACTGCTGACAGAACCTCTCTGTGTTTAAAGCAGCACAATGGTCACTGATAGATGGAAGGGAATTGGCTAATTACCAAGGTTGGAGCCTGTGTTACAGAGGGAATGTGCTCAACATCTGTGCATATTTGGGCTTTCAAACTCAGAGGGAGAACCCACATTTTTATGGAATTGCACTTGCATGGGGAATACTCCTTTTCTTCTGAAGAATGTGGCCAGAATAAAGCAGTGAGTGGAGAACTGCCATAATCAGTTCAGCTTTCAGAAAGACAATGGACTAAAGACACTGAGGTAAGGTTTTTTTCCCCCGTAGCCTGGATTCATAAATTTGTCTTGATGTTACTTTTTTTTCCTGAAGCATACTGGAATTACAAAGCTTGCTGCTATCTTCATACAGATGCATTTTACTTGTGTGGGCTCCACATGTTCTGCTGGATAAAATGCATTAGGGAGATGAAAGAATGAAGAGTTTTCAATCTTTAATATATGATGAAGACCTGTATGTCATCCAGAATCTGTTTAACCAACACAAGTAATTGGTACAATAATGCATTTTAAACATAGCATCCATTTATTTTCAAATAAATTTCAAAAATGCACTTTTTGAATTACTGTATGCAAGTATAATTGAGACTAAAGTAACTGGAAGTTGTTTCTCAAGTACCTATTGCCGTTTCAGAGTCCCAGCTAACCAACATCAGCCATACTTCATTAGATCTTTTCCCCTGGAAGGGGCAGAAAGACCTGGCCCAGCAGAAGAGATACAGGCTGAGATTAATTTCTGTCTGAAAATGAGCAGGTTACCTGAACTTGCTCTGCAACTTGCTCCTGGTTTACAAGGCAGTGATAAAGTGTTATTAGACCTACCCCATAGATGACTGAAAGTTACATAAATACAGGCTTACGTGTTCTGAAGGTAAACAGAGTCCCCCTGAAGAGCTGCTGCACAGCTGGGCAGGCTCTGGCCAACTCAGCCTCTGAATGGGCTGATTTTGGTTTTTTGAGGAGACTCCTATGCTGTTCATTTAGCTGCAATTCAGAGCAGGTGTTTATACACTGCCCTCCCCTCAAAGCATGTCAGACACAAGCCAAGCTTGTCTCTTGTGGAGGTGCCCAGAGTACAGCCCTTTGCAGAGGCACAGAGCACTCATTAGCAGCACAGGTACTTCAAATGAGTGGGACACAACACGGAAATAAGATGGTATTTCCAAATGGAAACCACCCCACAGATCTGATGTGCTGATGCTTAAATTACTGTTCTCATGGTAACAGTTTTAGAGCAGTCTGCTCTTACCAAATGAACTACTGATTCAGTAAAAACCTGAGATGCTGCATCACCTTCTGAATCATCATATCCTCCTGTGCCAGGGAGGGTTACACAGAAATACAGTCTAACTCTGTTATGAGATTACCTTAATTTATTATCTGAGTTTACCTTTTTCTTAAGTAATTTAACATGCAAGTTATTTTCCGGAGCCAGCAATGGAATTTCAGGTGCTTAATCAAATGATTTTTTCTTCTATATTTAAATGAAGAACTTAATTTACACATTGGTTTAAAAATTTATCTTGCAGTATTCAGATAACATCTTACAAAAAGATGGCCTGAGAAAACCCTCTCTATTTGAGGAACGTGTGTTCCCTTCCACTGTCTGATGAAATACCATCCCTAAGAAATAGGGATACATTAAGTTGGTTTCAAAAAAAAATATATATATACATATACTTTCTTAACAGCATGTGCCCATGGTGGTTTAATAATGTAATTTCATACTGCACAGTACTCCTGCAGTTTTTCTTCCAAGGAAAAATAACTTAAAAACTGGCACTCAGATGTAGCAGAAGTCACATTTTGTAGGGAAGGCCCATTACTGATACCCAGGAAGTGGCAACTTCTGTCCTTCTTTTGCTTCAAAGAAGGTGTAAGAGAGGGTGATCAAATCAACTTTAGCCATTTTAGGGTCCTCTGCAAACTCTGGGTCAATGTAGAAAAAAACAGGCATGTCCACTTCCTCCTGAGGATTTAGTCTCTGTTCTTCAAAACAAAAACACTGCAAGGGGGAGGGAAAAAGAAAATCCACAATTAGACAACAGTAGTGATGATAAATTTTATCTCTGCCAACATGAAAGAAATCTTCATGGTTTAAAATAAACTCTCATTCCCTGTACACCCCTAGAATCCTGGGAAGGATCAGTAAAATGAGCAACAAGACAGCAATTGTTACTGTGGTGATACAGGAAAAAATAAATTAGTTTTTAATGAAGTGTGTAAAGGTGTCAAGGGGCCAGGCCAGCTCACATCATTCCACCTGCCCTCAGAGTGGTACTAAATAACACAATTTTGGAGCCACCCTGATGGGATGAGCAGCTTGGTGTGACAGCAGTAAGGCTGAGAATGAATTGATGCACTTTATCATTTTAAAAAATCAAGGTATTTTCTTAAAATGTCTGCATATGAAGAATGGTGTCCAGGATTAAAATGAAAGTGTTAATTTAGGGGTAACTGTTTTCATTTGTGTAAAGGAAAATGCAATCTTTGCTTCGTTCACACTTACTTGTATTTTATTGAAATACTGTCCTGCTTCAAAGGGAACAACGTTGTAGGTGGAGATTCCAATTATTGGTTTGTCAGTGGGATTTTTTGCTTTATAAAATGCCAGTGCAGTCTCTCCTGGTACCACCTGTGTAACATAATTGTACAGTGATTTTCTTTTTTTTAAAATTCACTGCAGCCCTCCACCCCTCAAATCTAGTTCTTTAGACTTTATCTAGAATTAGTTTTCTCTTTTGCTGTTTCAAATGGGTTATTTCACAAATATTTGATTACATGCAATTCACCCATATTCAAAATTAAAAGCTTCAATACTGTTCTATGTATTTTTAATCTTACCCATTTTGCCTGAATCTTCTATTATCCTCAGCAGTTCAGCAGCACACAGAGCTTTTTTTAATAAGCAGATTTATATATGGTGTGCATTTAATTTCTGAGGTTATTCTTTCAGTACTGGACTCAGAAACTATTAAGAAGCATGACTCCTTATTCTGAGAACTAATTTGAAACAGAAAAGTTAAATTATTTTTAATTTTTTTAATTAAAAAAAAAGTCCCTATAAGGATAGGGCAAGAGGAAAAACAGAACAGGTTTAGATATACTGTTATACTATATATTTTTAAGTATATATATACACTTTTACAGTGTATATACCATCTGCATGTGGTGTACATACCATGAAGTGTATACATAAATATAGTTTCAATAACTTTTCTGATAGCTTGACAGGGTGGCAGAGGGGCATCTACACACAGTGTCCTGTAAAAAGGACACAGATGTGCTGGAGCATGTCCAGCAAAGGTCAACAAAGCTGGTCCATGTCTTGTAAAGAACAGCTGAGGGAGCTGGGGTTGTTTAGTCTCCAGAAGAGGAGGCTCAAGGGGAGCATGACTGGTCTCTAGAACTACTGACAGGAGCGTGTAGTGAGGTGGGGATCAGGCTCTTCTGCCGTGCGTGCACTGAGAGGACCAGACGAAATGGCCTTGAGATGAGACAGGGGAGATTCTGATTAGGTATTAGAAAAATTTTTCCCTGTTGGTGTGGTCAGGCTTGGAAAGGGGTGCCCATGGAGGTGGTGGGGTCACCACTCCAGGAGCTGTTCAAGAGGAGCCCGGACCTGGCGCTGGGTGCTGGGGTTTGGTGGTTTCAGGGGCAGGGCCGGGTGCACGGCTGACTGGGTGATTGTAAAGGCCTCTCCCACCCCTGACCAAGGCTCTGCGCGGGGGGAAGGCGGAGACTCACGTAGATCTCGCTCTGCTGCGGTTTGAAGTTCCACTGGATGCTGGCGTGCGTGTCGGCGTTGAACGTGACCCTGATGACCCGGTCCCGCACGGGCTCCATGCGCTCGATCCGCTCGGCGCCGCGCCCCGCGCCCGCCGTCCCGCCGAGCCCCGTGGCCTGTCACGGAAGGGCAGTGAGGGCCCCGCGCCCGCGGAACCGGCGCCGGCCGCGGGCCCCTCGTACCTGGCAGTAGAGGCGGTAGAGCGGCACGGCCGCGTACGACAGCCCCACCATGCCCACGGCCGCCGCCGCGATGTAGCCCACGGCCGAGCGGTTCCGGCGCCGCCACTCCTCCTCCTGCTGCCGGGTGAAGGGGTTGGAGCCGCGCACGCCGCGGGTCCCGCACAGCCCGGGCCGGGGCAAGGCCCCGAGCCGCAGCCCGCGGGCACAGCGCGCCCAGCCCTGCCCGCACAGCGCCATGGCCGCAGCGCGGGGGCTCTCGGGACAGGCGGCCAGGGAACGGGGCGGGGAATGGGGCAGGGAACGGGGCGGGACGGAGGTGGGAAAAGGGCGGGGAATGGCACGGGAACAGGGCGGGAGTGCAGGAGGGAACGTAGCGGGAGAGGGTGGGTCGAGCCGCCATCGCATCATTGCCCGCCGCGGCCCCTCAGAGCGCGCCGAGCGCGGGGTCCCGGCGGAGCCGGCCCTCCTCGCTGGCCAGCGGGACGGCTCGGGCGCAGCTTGTGCGCGAGGTAACTGGAGCAGCCCCCAGGCCGGCGGGGTTCCGCGGCCCCGGCCCCGCACTGAGCGGGCTGTGCTGGACGGGAGTAGCACCGAAAGGCCGGCAAGGAGCGGGGTCAGCGGGAGGGTGGTTGTCCCGCAGGTACACCGCAGCGGACGTGCCTGGTGCCGGGGTACTGAGGGATGGCCTGGGTCCCGCCGATACCTGCCAGTCCCTCAGGTTCCGCGCTCGCGGCCCCAGGACGGGCGCTGAGCGCGGGGCTGCTCCGGGTGGTCCTTCCGGGGCCGTGCAATGTTTCCTCTTTTGTGGACACTTGACACCGGTTGTTTGTTCGTTCCTTTTTCCCCCTGGTGGTTTCCTTCACGTTATTTTCGTTTCTAGGGATTTGGTTTTGTTCAGGCACAGGTACACGCTGCAAAGGTAGCGAACGCTGTTTGTAAACAGCAGTGACCTGAGGACGGGCAAAGTCAGGCAAATTCACAAACAATAGTTTTTCACACGGCTGGTGCCATGCACTGTAATAAAATTTGCTGTAGCAATACTTGAATTTACTGCTTTAGAGGTGTGCCTCTCTTCTCCTGTGGTGGTTCCAGTAACGTGAATCACACAAGGACTGGCAGCTCCTGGTACTGCTTCATTTTCCGTGTTGAATAAGAGAACGGTAAAGGCTCCCTGTTGCCATACTGTGGTATTTCCACTGTGTTCAGATGGCTGGTTTTTTGGTCCTTTAGCGAGCAAAACGTGAAAATGTTTACTGCAGGAGCATTTGTGGTATTCCAAAGTGGATTTAACATCTTTTTCACACAAAAAATATGGACAGGCAGGAATTACTGTGGTTTTGTGGAGGCTGACACTGCACCTGGGGATTCTGCTGTACCTTGGCCGGGGTTTGTGGTGTGACACTGGTGCCAGGAGCACCTGTGCTATCTTTGCCTGTGTGTTGGGAGAGTTCATTGTCCCCCTTGTCTTGGAAATAATTCGTGTTTCGGGTTGTGGTATGTGAGGGTTCAGCCATGCACCTCACAAGGTCAGGAAGATTTGCTGCAGATACAAACAGATATTTGTTGCATTAATGCTTTTGTAGCAGTTTTTGAAAGGATTGTATTTCATACATCCAGAGTTGTATTTCCTGTCAACCTGTCTTATGTACTAATAAAAATACAATGTGAATTTCTGGAGCATTTTGCTACATTAGTGGTGTATAAGCCCATTTTGTGTGTTTTGGCCTGTTCCACATACTTCACATGAGAAGTTCAGAGACACAAAATACCAGAGAGTAAGTTAAAAAAACATGAGAAAACTAGACACACAAAACACCTTATCATGTTCCAAGCAACATTTCCTCTCCAAGTAACTTTAAGAGGAGAAAAAAAAAGAGATTGTCTTTGCCTTCAGCAGTTACATTACGCCATCCTAAAATTGTAATCTGTTCTTTCCTTTTTTAGAAGATTATAATCACAAGGAATTCAGGTTTTACCCTAATTTCTACCTTACAAATTAAGAGGAAATTAGGATGTGAAATGTTTTGGTACTACTACAGCAAAGTCCAAGTTGTTAACTGTTTTCAGCAGTGAATTGTATCCATTTTGTCCTGGCAGTTGTCTTTTTCCAGTTTGATTTCAACTAGTCAGTAATAAATAAGATTGTTTTCAGTGTCTGAAAATAAACATGGACATGTAAATTTCAGAAAGTGGTTTCTTCTTTTTTTTTCAGCAGTTTTGATCCTGGATAGGAGCCTGTTCTTCATGTGCCAGAACTCTTCATTTTGGACTTTTATTTTAATAGCGCTTCTAAGAAGATGTCCAGTACAGATCCCCTCACAAATACAGAGAAGGAGTAAGTACTTCTTTTTGCCTAGATGCATAAATACAATTACTGGATTATAATATGAAAATTCTTGTAGTTTTATTGGTAGGATCTTGTCTTGATGAAGTCTTAAAGGAAAGTAACTTTGATATTGAAGTAGTCTGCAGTAACATCATAGAAGAGCTGACACCAACACCAGTGAATTTACACATTAAGGGAGGAATTGTCCCTTAAGCTTTTCCTTAAGTTAATCAGCACTTGGTTAGGACTAGTTTTGTAGAGATAAAACCCTCCATAGAGATTTCTTAATTTACTACTTCTGATCTATGAAAACATACTGGTATATGGTAGATCACTTCTTTGTACATCTGGGGTACCTGCAGTAGCATAAGATATGGTATGGAGGTTTTGTATTACAGTACATTACTTTTTCTGAATACTGTCTCTATACCTTTAATATTTTATATGTAGTACTTAGGAACCATCATATTTTTACCAGTGACACACGATATAAAATAATAATTATATTCATTCTAAAAAATATAATCTTATCCACTTAAGAGTTGTATCAGATTCTAAATGTCACACGTGGATTCAGTCATGATTGAAAACTGTATCTCCAGACCCTTCCCAAACTGCCAAATAACCATGGCAATGCTGTCATCAAAACCAGAATTAAAACCAGGCACAGGCAGCTCTTGCTGGACTTAGGGTGTTTGCTGTATTTGTGCAATGGAATCCAGTAAAGAGTATTCAGAAGAAAAATAAAACAATTTAGCATAAATTTAGAATTATGCCACCTCATACATAACTGGATTGTTTTGAAAAGCAAAACCACAAAACATTAAAAAAACTAACTTGCTTTTTACTGGGACCTGAAGAAGCCAACACTCTGCTCGTCTGATGGAAATTCAGGGTATGTGATCACAAAGATACATCTTTAAGACAGCCATGGCTTGCCAGAGTCATGTGAAAGATGAGTAGTTTACATGAGTAGTTCCTAGCTCATTGTATTCCAAAGGTGGTTTTTCACATAAGAGATGAACAAGAAAGGCACCTATAACCACTTCAGCTACATGCTGGTGGGAGACTGTAATTTTCCGTACTTTTATTTTTTATGGGAGATGGTATTGATGCTTCCAAGAATGGACTTGGTTATATGTTAACTGAGGTTTACCTAAACTTCAAATCATACCTTTCTTCTCTGTGCAGGGGTTAGCCTCAAACCATTCATGCTTCTCCACAATTACAATGTTGCCCAAGCTTAACAATTGCTGTATAATGACATACGTTTTCTTTTAATCTTTATTACCTAATCAGCAAAGTGTATTTTGAATAATGAGTGGATTTGGATGGATCATATTGAGTGCTCATCCATGCTGTATGATACAACATTTCTTTGCCTGTGGGCCTTAAAATCTGAACTTAGGGTTAGTGAAGCTGAAAGGCTACAGTTGCATAATGGATTTATATAGGATTTTTGTAAAAGGCCTTTGGTTTATTTATAACAAAAAAGATCTTGTGAATCGGGCTTTCAAAGATTCTGCAGATCTTTTTCTCATCTGCTAAATTATCCTGTAATCCATCTCAGTTGCCAAAGCATTGCAAAACTTCCCTTGGGGAAGGCAAGTCGTAATTACAAATGTTGCCAGAATGGAATAGTTTTCCAGCTGTTAAAGGAATCATACTTAACAACAAATGATAACTCTTGAAAGTTTAGTCTTACTTATTTACACTAAATTTCATGGAGTTTTGAGTTACAATTTTCCTAGATCTTTCTGGAAGTCAAGAGTAATTTGTGTTCCTCTGAGCATGTTCTTGAAAGGCAGAGGACTTGCAAGAGACGCAATGATGCCATCATTCATTAAAAGCAGCACGGCAACAGAATTTGAAGGTAAAGAGGGACAGAAGCCATGGGGCTGACTTCAGGAAGCTGAACAAAGCACAGTTTACTTTGAAGAAGGGGTGGAGGAGCAATTGTCTGAACAAATTCTGTATTACTGGTAATAACTCTAATAAAATGAGAGCAATAAGCCTAATACTACTTCATAGCTGCTTAAATTGTTCAGAAGATTGTCATGTCTGGTTTAATAAAAATAAGTTTTTGCTTTTTAACAAGGAAAATGCAGAGCCTTGAGCCATGTGTTAATTGGGGGGTTTCTATAGCAGAAGATGTGACACTAGTCACATCACTGGTTGGTCTGAGTGATGTATTTTGACAAATGCTCCTGATATTGATACCACAAATTGAACTCCACTGGCGTTAAGAACAGAAGTAGTTTTGTTGGAGAAAAACTATTGGTATTTTATCTTCTGTAACCTTGCCTAGAGCAAATCTAATTGATATGAGGCTTAAAGTATCAATGGCTTTTCTGTAATGCCAGTAACACCAGCAGAGTGAACTGATTGAGAAAAGGCTACAAAGGGGCAAACTTTCATCTCTGAATGGATGTGATCACTGTGCCAGTGGGGCTTTTCACGATTTGGGAAGTGGGAAGGCTGCTTTATGTTCCCATTTCCATCTCTGATCTGCCCCGTAATCTGTGCTGGGTCACTCTGCCCCTTCTGTGTGTGCAGTGCAGGCTCTCAGTCTATTTGAACGCTGTTCAGCACGTTGTCTCTCAGCAAAGGGATCCTTTCCCCAGAAGGATTATCTGCTAATGAAACCACAGTCACTGCAGCTTTAAAAAAAAAAAAAAGTGCCTGAGATAAGCGTTTGCATTCCTGGCATAGCCGAGCCCTCCTGCTGCAGGGCTCCAGACCTGACAGATGCTGTCTGATCACAGAGTTGCACCTGGCTGGAGAGGATTCACCTTTCTGCTTAAAGCCCTCCGTGAACGCAGGGTAGTTGGGTTTCATTTCAAGCTGCAAGATCTTGTTATGATCCTTTAGAGAGAGTGGGAGTAGTAGGGGTGCTTCTTCTGAGGCAAGCCTGGAGGGAAACGGTCATTAACCAAATTGGAGTCAGGTGCTCAGGACTTCTGGAAATGTGCATCTCTCTGCAAGACCAAGTCTCCTATCGCAGGGTCTGACCTCTGGGAGCAGGGGTGATATGTTTGACTTTTTCAACAAGGTTATTCTCAATGTAATGATAGAAATTTGGCAGTTTTATTTCCTTTCACAGAAAAGCACGTCAGCTTCCATTTCTAGAGAAAATACATAACCCAAGTTCTGTGTTGACTTTTGACTGCTGTAAATTGAAAGTCTAAAAACCAAGTTAGATCATGGCACAAGCCAGTACCATGATTGAGAATGAAAAGTAATAGCATAATGGCATTTGTTTCATTAATACTTTCAGTCTGCTTTGTTGGCTTTCCCTTTTGTGTGGCTGTGCATAATCCAGTCTGCTAGGAAGATTGCTTTAGAAAGGTCATGAGTTACTGCTCTTGACCTTGTTTGCAGGGAGCATGTAAATAAATTACTAGAAGAACAGGAGGAAATAAGTTTCTTTTAATCATCTCATTTACCTTTGGCTGCTGGATCTAGATTGCTTAATCACAGTGTAGTAAATCTTCTCCTTTGCATTTATCAGTCTTTAAAGTTGCTGTAAATGGCCATTTCAAAGAGAGAAAAAGTAAGCATTACCTCTCTAGGTGAATTAGTGCATGTGACGCAGAGGCTTTCAGAGAAGATTAAGTAGGCAGAGACGCTCAGCTGGAGCTCTGTGTTTGGGTTTTTTAGTTGGTAGCAGAAATCATCCTGCTCATAACCTTTATCCGGCTGAACTGGAAACCTCCAGTGTGTTTTGGTTGTGTTGTCCTTGTTTTTCCTGCCGTGCTGAAGGATGTCCTTGCTTTCTCCAGGGGCTGAAGATGAACCAGAGCGTTTTGATGGTCTCTCTCTCTTATACTGGTATGCTGAACAATTCAGTTCTGAGGGCATTGCTCTAGTCTGTAATTGGGCAAAGTACAGGAAAGATAATTTAAAAGCTGTGGGCATTTTCAGCTTCTTTTCATCAACAGCCAGAGTTTATAATTTAGATTTTTGTGTGTCAAGTAATACGTGTTTTGTGAGCAAAGTGTATTATTCTTCCATGGATAAACATAGGTAAATACTTTGTTTGTGCACATAAATGACTAATAATTTCTCAGAAATAGAGATCAGAAGAATATCTGGAGCTGTATGTTCTGATAAGTACTAAAAGAAATAAAACTCAAAGTTGTTGAAGCTCCTTGTGTATGCTGCTAAAAAGTAATAGAAGCAGGTTCATTTTAATTGCCCTTACTAGAGCATCTACACAAAATGTTATACATTTGGTCTTTTAGCATTCCAGGACTTCAGCTGGAGTGTTGAGTTTAGTATTTTTTAATGTAAGAAGGTTATAGTGTACATTTTTGTGAGTTTTACTTGTTTATTTCATCTCTTGCCTCACATCTTCTCTATGTGCTAAAACCTGGCTTGCAAGTACTTTAGCCTGACCACAGAAAATGAGTAGCAACATCTGATTATTTAATTTGCATCTTTTTCTGCAAAGAACATTGAATTATTTCTTGTTACTACTGCCAACTGGTTTAGGAGCCTATTTCCTTATTTATGCTGTTGAGCGTGTTTCTAGTGCTCTGGGAGAAGTATTCTAACATTTCATGAATATTAAAAGTGATGACATAAGTGTTGGATGGGTGCTGAATCCAAGTGATTTTACAGTAAAATTGTTAAGGCTCTGTTTATTTTATTAGAACTATGACAAGTAGCTTAACTTGAATATCTGAATTATATGGGGAAAAAACCCCTAACACTGAAAGTCAACTAGATGTGATATGCTGAACAAATTTGGGGCATTTGAAAATCTTTGTCTTTACTTTTATGTGATAAAGTAATTTTCAACTGCATATCTTGGAGGGATTTAGTCTTTAGAGCATAAACAGACATGAGTACCTTGTACAAGTTGTCTGTCCAAAGTGTCAGTTCTTTCTAATTGTAGGTGGCAGCGTCGCAATTCCAGTGTTTCAGAGATACCTTATTCCTCTCCACTGTGCATTATTAGTTGTATATTCTCTGTATCCTCTTCATCAGAATCCATTTTGTGTTCGTTAGGATCTCTCTTTTGAAAGTATTGCCTGTAGATCCTTTCCTATTAATTGTCCTGTTCTTAGATTTGATCATATTTCATTATTGTTTTATATGGTAGTATATAAAGAGGTTCTACAATTTCTGGTGAACTCTAAACTTCAGACTTAGTCTGAGATTTGATCTTTTCAGACGTCACGAAAGTAAACCTCTGTGTTGGTTTGTGCAAGGTTGAAGTAACTTTTGCTCTTGCTTTTTAATTTTAACAAAAAACTTGCCATGTGAAAACTCCTGAGAGGGGATGGCAGAGCAAAACCAACAGCAGTAGTAGCAAAAAGCAAGAGAGAAAAACATAGAATAATTGCCTATTTTAAAGATCAATGTACCTTGTTTAAGATTTCAAAGATGTAGACAAGTCAGGACAAAACATGACTAGTATGCTCTCCTTCAGCCTCGAAACAAATTCATGGGATAATTGCAGTGACAGTACTGCGTAGTAATGCAAAATACTTTGTTCTTGTCATGAAGTAGGAGGTTGTCCAAAGGGTATTCTTAAATAAATACCAGACTTGGGGATTTGTTCTTCTTTCAGGCTGTGATTAAGTAAAAGCAGTTTGGTTGACTTTTAGCCTTACAAAGGGTACCTTATGCTCTGACATATCATAGTGAGGTCATGTGCAGCCCTGTCAAACACAGACCAAATACCAGGGTCTCGTTGTTTCTTTTCAGTCTGTGAAACAAATACTTCACAAAATACTACAGTGAAAATTATACAGTGCTCGAAGCATAGATTTAGGTTTTGTTTCTAAAGGTTATTAGAATAATTAGGTCTGTTCTTGTGGCCAGCCTTTCTAACACAAAGGCTAATTTTGCCAATACTTGGAAATACGAGATTTTAGGAAACTGGTGCTTTTCAGAGCTAGTGCTTATCCCTTGATAAAAAAATCTCATCCAGTTTTCTTTATCAAAACCAAAAGAACTGCAGATGTTCTTTAGAAGCTGGATCTCTTGACTGGTGCTAGGATTTTAAGAACATTTGGACTTTCTGGATTTCTCTCTTTTGGCACAGCACCTTTTAATGATGTACTCTGGGTTTTGCAGATGTACCCAGTTTCAGGCATGGAGTTCAGGCTGTGTGCTGGATTAGATTGTGTGGAAGGATTTGGGTCACTGTGTCCTCCACTTTGATCTTCTTTCCCACCCTGCTAATGAATTCTTGTTGTTCTATTTCACTAGCACCCTCTAGAAAATACAGCTCTCTATCTAATGTAGAACAATATGTAGGTCAAAGCAGAAAAACCTCAGTGGTGCTTCTGCTCTTTCCTAGAAGAGATCTGCCGAGTCTTCTCCAAAAATGGTGCAGTGAAAGGACAAAGGAGCTATGATACAACTTACATTTTTTATCCATAATTCATCTAAATGAAAATAAAACCTGGTAAAGGGTAATCTGGATTTATTGGCATTCTTAACACTCTGCGTTCTCAGAGCAGTGTGCTGGTCATGAGTCTGATGAAACTGTAAATTTAGGTTTCAAAACTCTTAATTTTACTTTGTATTCCTTTTTGATTCTGTTGCATGATCAACTGCCTTCAAAATATTTCTCTGCCTTTAGACAATTCTGTCTAAGTGCTGCCCTGGTGTTTTCTCTTGGGATGGGAAGGTACACAGAGGATCAGGCAAAAGAGTTTGGGAAGAAGCCTTTTTTACAACAGAGAAAGAAATCAATGTTGAGTGAAGAAATTAGGACATTTGGGAAAAGATTATGTTCATAAATAGCCACAAAATTATATTTTAGATATCTTAGGAAATGATTTTATGCACTGGCTTAGCCGTGCTTTTGTTGAAATATTCGTTACCTGATGAAGACTGTTTTTACAGTATGTTTTTCATGCCGAAATGTTAAGGTGGACCAGCTTGTGGAATTTTGTTTATATTTAATCACAGTCCTTTTATTATTCAAAACAGGAGTCACAGTTCAGCCTGAAATGGTCTAGGGGAAAAGGAAGTAAACTCTGTATATTTATTGTACCTTTTCATCTGATATTTGTGATGAGTAGATTGATTTTTGGCTGGGGAGGTGGTGGCTCAGAGATATCAAACAGTATGAGGTTGTCAGTGGAGAAAACTGGTTTGGGTTTGTATTTGAGTTGAAAACACGGTCGCTGTAATTTCTTTTCTATTAATACAGCTCCACCTACATTTCTGCAATTTAATGACTGTTATTTTGTTCCTTAGGACCATTATGGGCCCTCATGGAATTAATCGAGCTGTTCACCGCATCTCTTTCTCTGATTGCCAGAATGGATTAGGTAACTAAGACTGCACATTCTGTTATTCTGAGTAAATCAAACCTAAAAACACCTGGTGAGCTTTGCCAGCTCACACTGCCATCAGGAAATTTTATTTGGCTTTCATGGATTTGGCTGCAAATACATTTAGCACAGTAGGTAGAATAACCAATTTTTCACTTTTGTCTTTTTATTTGTTGTTCAGGAGTTAAAATTATTGGAGGTTATCGGGCACAAACAGCAGAAGATTATGGGATTTTCATAAAGAGAATTCTACCTGGAGGGGTTGCTGCTGTAGATAGTAAGTAATTTTAACTTTTTTTGCTACAAACAGATTGCATATGAAAAGCTGCCAAAAGAAGTATTTATTTTACTTTGTGGGTAATGATGTTTAAAATAGTATGGTTTAGTCAGGATCCATGAAGTTTTGGCTTACTTTAAGATAGAGAAATGAAACTTGGACCCTTTATGGAAAAAGATTTTAATACACTCAGGTCTTGAAAATGTGTTCAAATCTAGATATGGCTGGTGAAGGCAGTTGGCAGTCTTTCAGCACTGCTGAGTAAGTGTTGAGATGCTGAATCACTTTTAATTCATAACGTATAAGAGTGGGGTTTCCTGTATAGAGCTAGTATTTTTAATTAGTTCTGATAATTTTTATTACTGGTTTTTTTAATGGCGGTGTGCTGGTGGTTAAGATCAGTGTGGAAAGAAGAAGTAACACTCAGTAGAGTTTGCAGTAATTAAGCTACAGACTTCTGTCCTAGGTCTCTGTGTGGGTTTGAGATTCCATCTTGTCTTGTGCAAAATGATCATTTAAAGTAATCTGAATCAACTTCAAGTTCCTAAATTTGAGATTTTCAGGAGGTTAAAAAACAGAATTGATTCTAAAAAATCTTTTAGCTGACTTTATTCATGTCTAAAACATTAATATATCTATACATGGTAATTTGCATTGATTTTAAGAGCAAGATTCAAATAAAAATTAGTTCCACAACTGTGAAATACAAATTCTAGTCTAACAAACATTTATGCTGTGTGTAAATAATACAAATAGCTAAATAACACTAATTTTCAGTGGCTATTCTCTTGTTAATAAGACTGATTTATAGTTTCTAGTCTTATCACAATTACTTGTCTTACTTAGGATCAGGTGCCAAGAGTCATAAAGTGGTTTTAATGCATTAAGTCACAAAAAATTGAAAGGAAAAGTCCTGGTTTAATACAATATGTTCACCGTTTTCTTGTTGATTCATCAGTCACTGTTGGTTTCATTTAAAGGCCGTTTGCTCACTGGGGACCTAATTTTAGATGTCAATGGAGAAAACTTGATTGGAGTAACAAACGAAAGGTATGTTTGTACTGATTCCTGAATGTTTATTAGAGCTTGGAACGTTATACATGGAATATTTTGGACATTATCTTATGAGTGACTGACTGAAAGAGCACAACTCCCTCGAGATCCTTGGAGTTCAACTGGCGAGTAATTTATCCTATAAATCTAATTCAGCAAAACTGTTCTGGAAAAGTGAAGGACTTTATATGCTTCTATAACACCAGAATCAGCTGGTTTCTTAATGACACAGATTACAGAACGTGTGTGAAAATAGCAGTAGAAGCTGTTAAAATATGTTAATAAGTATCTGCTGGTTCAGTACTGGTAAATGGTGGCAGCAAACGTGTCATGGCACAATGAAGGGGAAAGAAAAAGCTGTAGATGGTTTCTGTAGCTGGATCTGTAGAGATCAGTGCAGCTTTTCGTGCTGGAGATGGAGATTGAAAATTCAAAGAAAGATTGCTGTGGGTATTGCTGAGGGAGATCCTGAGGCAGGCACACCTGAGCACTAGTTTTTGTTGGGGTGGGCTGTTAATCCTGAAGGAAGCTCAGGAAGGCAGCAGGATGGACCAAGGAGGGATGGGGACAGAAGGGAAGGGAAAGAGAGGTCAGTCCCAGTTTATTGCTGTCAGCAGATGCACCACAGTCTGTCTTTTGCTCCATTCCCCAGTGCTCACTTTGAGTTTTGCTGCTGCCAAGATCTCTTCTCTCTATCTGGCCATGAAAATTATTAACTACCTTAGCAGTTTGTCCATTTTCCTGCTCTTCTAGCACTGCTCACTTCTTGCCAGCACCCTGGTATATTTATTTGGCCTTTTTCTGCCCCCTTCTAGGGCTGTTGACATCTTAAGAACAGCCTCAGCCTCTAATCACATGTCTCTGCTCGTTGCTAGAGATGAAGAAGCAAAGTAAGAGAAAATTTTTTTTAACCTCAACACTAATAAAAATCCAGTGCTGTATCTCTGGGTGG
>VWPU01012798.1:0-33610 GCA_013398955.1 Callaeas wilsoni | reverse complement strand
GGGTGGGCTTGCATGTATTTTTATTTCAGATTAGTTTTAATTGCAGAATTGCACCACATGTCACATTTTTCTGCGTGGTATTTGATACCAGTTCATTCTGAGATCACTTGCATCACTTCAAGTAGCAAGCTCAGGCCAGCTTTAAAGTTTAAAGAGGAGGATTGTAATGTTATGTTTACAGCTAGTACCATTAAAAATTATCTGCTGTGATAGTTTTTGAAATACTTTTCACATTTTAAAATAATGAAAAATGAGGACTCCATTAGAGCTACCACAAAACTGTAAGATTTAAACTAGTCTTGCCTTCTGACAAAAGGCAGGTTCAGTTGTTTTTTCCCCTCAGAAATTTACTTTTCAATCTCTAATGAGCTTTGAATTGTTTGTATAAGTAGGTTAAAGTGTTCACTGCAGCAGGGAGTCCAAAATATATGCATTTTAAGGACATTTATGTTAAATACTGCTTTAACCTGGCTGTTGGAAGTTAAGCACATAAACCAATATTGGCAGAGAATCATCAGCAATGTGACAATCCAGGTCTGTATCCCCTTTTGACTTAAATCTCGGGAGAAAACAGCTGTTATGTAACTATTTTTGATAATCGTTGCGAGAGTATCTGCTGTTATTTGCCTTTCCTGGGATGTTCCACTTCCAGAGTAATCTCCCCAGAAAGGATTTTTCTCTAAATTCCTTTAGCCTTTTGTCCGAGTTAAGCTTCCTCTTTCTGTTCCTTTATTTTTTTGTATTCGACAGACATTTAAATCACTCTGTAGCCTCTGATCTCTCCTTTTTTCAGACTGCCTAGATGTATGTGAGGTCCACTCTTAATCTGCTTTTATCTAAAGCATACTGGCCTAGTTCCTTTAAACTCCTTGAATAATTAAAATCCATCAGTCCTTTAACCACTCTGGGGGTGGAAGTGCAGTGGCCTGGGCAGAATTTGCCACTCCATGCAGTCCCTCACCAGCCACCCTTGAATTCACTTCTTGTGACTTTACATTCTATGCTTAAAGATTATTTGATTTACATTCAACTGTGTGTACCCTGGGGCCAGCATTAGTACAATAAATGTTGTTCGTTTTTAAAAAATAAGGCACCCAGCATTTTTGAACAACCTTCAGCAGTCAAACTGGAATTACCTGGGAATTACTCTCCTTGCAATCAGTTAATTTATTTTCTCTCTGACTAATTCTGTAATATTAATTTGGTGATGTTTCTGGCTTCCATCACTCTAGGTTATTTATATCTTTTAAATCAGTTATCACTGAGGTAATCAGAACTCAGATTCTAAACTTTTTTTCTTAAATTAGGTCAATATCAGATGAATCAAGTGGTTTTGTTTTCTCTTTAATGCCTGCCATACAAGATGTACATCTTTGCCAGTCTGTTACAATATGATTGGTGTCTGCAAGGAACTTCTGCTTTTGGTTTTTAGTAGTAAATAAATATTTCTTCTGTCCTCTTGTTTTTAAGGAGCCACATCTTTGTCAGTCTCTTCTGGGTTCCTCTTTAGTGTAACTGAACTAAAGATATTCTTTAAAAACATGAGTATGCTATAGGTGTATAATCTGATTCCCTCTAATATAAATAAATTGTTCTGGACCTTGGTAGTACCACTGTCTTATTATCTGTAGTTGATTGTATTACAGGTTTTGTATTACAAGTTTTTAAAGTTTTGCAATTTAGGGTAAAGAGAGGTAAAAATAAAGCTTCTTTACCGACAGTCCATTTCATCCATAGTCTGTTGTTTTCCCATCTTTATCATGCATTACATGATTTTTTTTTTGCCTTTTCTGACCATTTGACAGGGCTTTCCTCTTTCAGTTCAGGTTGAGCTTCCTTCTCTGAGAAGGAGCAGCTATTCAATACAAGCAGTGCAGGTTTCACAGGGTCCATTCAAACTAACACCAAATCCTGACAAAGAAAATCTTTTTATTGGCACAGGAAAGAATTCCATGACCTGATGGATAAGTATGGCTCTCACAGTGACACCAGCTCTGCAAGAACTTCTCCAACACATCAGTTAGCTGGTGAGAGATCACTTCCCAGCCTGAAACAATCCTGGGGGACAAAAATCAGCCTTGGGTGGAGTAGAAACTTGTACTTTAAACTCCTAATTTGAGGTGTATTGGAGGAAGTGGCTGAAAGTCAGACAAAACACACATGTACCTTGAGGAATTTGTGTGTCAGTTTTCCCAGCACTTAAAATAAATATACTGACATCTACTTTCAGTTTTAATTAATGATTTATGGGAAAAGTTTTTGGTATTTGTAGCTGAAGTCTGCCACAAAATGCTAATAAAAGATTGATCTAGAGCACCATAAATTCTAATCTTTCTGGAACTGCTGCCTAATTAAGATGCCTTTATATAGCATGGAGGATTAGTCAGTTTTGTATTTTGCACCCAATTTGAAAAAGATCATCACTTGTTATCTTTTAAAAAATTATTCCTGGAACCCTGGGTGGCTCGCAGTTCTTAACTATATAGGTTTTTTTTTGGTTGTCTGATTGCTTAGTTTGTCTGTTTTCTAATATGAAAATATTCCTACTGAACTTACTTACATGAGCTGAAATTTTGTGCTTTTTCCCAAATGTGAGGGGTTTTTTATTTATTTATTTTTATTACTATTTCTTTTTTTGAAGCAAAATCTATAGACAGCCTTTCTTCTGGGTCATCCTCAAGGTCACAGAGTCCTCAGTTGCATCCAAAGGATAACATCACCACCAGCAGCAGCAGAAATAATTCTATCTCAGCACCATCCCCAAAGCTTCCAAAGTAATCTCCAAAACTGACTGTGCCTGTCTTGTGTGAGCTGCAGGAAGTGCTGTGTTTGGCTGGTCAGGAAAATTTGGGTTGAGCACTAAGTGTTAAACTTTGGTTTTCTTTTTTAACTTTTAGTCCTGTAGCTCATAATACCATCCACATTGCAGACTTTCCATTTTAGTAAGTTATGTTTCAATTTATTTATTGTTTATGTGGTAGAAGTAGATTAATCAGGTTGATTTTTTAGTGTCTCCTAATGAATTAATGTTCCTGGTTTATGTGTGCCCAGGTACTCCCATAAGCCTTGTATATATATAGTAGAGAGGAGTTTTTAGCCTTGTAAAATAGAGTATCAATCCTTTTTGTAATTGTCAGAAGTGCCTGAGGTTGCTGATTTTGATGTAAATAGTGCAATATTTGAACACTGAGATTAAATGTCCACTATTTCTATTTGTTACTGTAATACGTATTTGCAAAACCTGTAAGATCAAGATAGGTTATTGCTTCAGTCTTTATTATCTCGTTCTGTGAAGTAATTCTACTTTTCTTTCTCTTTGCATCTCTAGTGATAGTGCATTTCAGATTATCTCTGTTTGCAAAGGAACAAGCCTAGGTTTGAGTATTGTGGGAGGAATTAACAGAAATGAAGGGCCTTTGGTATATGTTCAAGAAATTATCCCTGGTGGTGATTGCCATAAGGTAAAGGCCTTTTTTCCTTTCCTTCCCCTTCAGACACTTGTATTTTTGCCTTTATTTAGTACTTGCTTTGATATGTTACATCTACAGTCATATTTTAAATGCAAAATGTGTTTGTGTTCCTCCTTGCCTTCTCTTCTAACAGAATTATCTCACTGCACTGTAACAGAGTTACATGGTAATGAAAATTTATTCATAAGTTCATTTGAGGTAAATGAGGATCTTATTCCTCAGTTTATGTATGAGAAGGTACAAAACTAACTTCTATACGAGATTGCATGATGCAAGGTAAATCAGGAAGGATGGGACAGAGCTACAGATTGCACCTCTTTTTTATTTTCTTGTGCATTCAAAAAGTCGTATTTCCCTGAGAATTAGTTAGATGGGTCCTTGCAGTTGGAAATCACTGTGTAGGCAAATTAGAAAAAAATATTCTGAAAACGCAGACTAATAAAATGTATGAATTGGCCTTGATTACTGTTTAAATTTATGACAAATGCAATATGTAAATCAGGGGGATTTGTCAGTGTAAAAAGTAAATAAATAATGTAATTGCCTGGTTCAGGTACACTGAACTGTTTATCCAAGTGTCTCCTCTGGCATCCTGAGTAATTATGGTTATTTGGAAGTGTAGACAACCAACCTTTGTCTCTGGCCCAGCAAGAGGGGACGAGCTCAATTCATGAGCAGTGAGTGTTGTCCCCAGACAGTTTATAACTATTTGTTACTGAATTTTTGTAGACTAGGTTTAATCCTAAAGTGCAAGCTGAAAGATAAAAATGCAGTGTTTCTCAAAGACCTCTTTCAGTAAATGAATAGCAATCATTCCTCTTTTATTTTCTCCTATTTTGTTGTGGCTTCTAAAACATTTTTCTCACTGTGAGCATAGAATTTAAAGGCTATCACACTATCAATAGACTGAGGCTAAGACATCAATTTTCAGTAGGCTCTAATATTAGCAATAATAGAGGTAATTTCCCAATCCTGGTTATCCTGTTTGAAGGTGAAGCAGGAAGCATATTTTAAACCTCTACCACGTGAGGGCACCATTGAAATGAATATCTTAGAACATGCTGGATGAAAGCAAAATGAAAGATCTACAGCTTTTTTCCTTAACCAAAACCAAAACACTGACAAAAAAAAGGTAGTAAAGTACTGGCATAGGTTTGAAGCAACACAGCTAAAATTATGGTATGTGGGTGTTAAGTAGGTAAAATTATATTGGTCTTGAGAAGGTATTTTACTTATTTCCTATGTATCAACTTCTGTATACAATTTTTTTTCACATAGATTGATTTTGTGTTTGATTTCTTAGGAGCAGAAGAGCAGAGACATGTTCTGTGTAATTTGATGTGTATTACATTAGACAAATGTCATAACTAACTCTGTAACCATAGGTGAATTGCATGAATTTCCAGTTAAATTGTTGAGGGATCTGTTAAAAGGTGAGTAAAGGAAGCTCTATCTTAGTGAGAAATCTAGCCTAACATGTTTAAAGTCTTGTCTTAGAGCCTATGGGACAGAAATGTGAGATGTTCTTGTGCTGGTAGAGAGCTTGCAATTAATTCAACAGAAGCACAAAGTTGACAATATTATTTCTGTCGTGGTTTTGACTGGTGAATACTACTAGAGCAATCTGGTTTTCTCATTAAGTTTAACATGGCCAGTGAGTGTCTGAAGAGTTACATGTATTGCCATGAACATTTGCTTTTGAAATACAAACTAATCCAGCTCGGAGCTGAATTAATTTGTAAAGAAGCTTCCTAAAGTCAGATGGGTTGGTGTTGGAAAAATCTGTTATTTCTTTCCTTTTTTTTTTTTTTAAAACGGAAATATTTAGCTAGGTCCAGAGTTCTTTATATGATTTCTGAGGTCTGTTTTCTCTGATGAGTTTTTATAATGACTGCTTCAATGGTGAGGGATGATTGTTTAATCTGTTTGTTTCTGGAAGACTGTCAGGTACAGGCAGAATGCAGAGCTGTTCTTGATATTTCTTGTCCTAATAGAACCAGAGGACTATGTCCAAGTGCTGTGACTATACAGTTCTTTCTGTAGTGTTAGCAATTAATATCAAATTTGTGGGTTTGGTTTTATATTTGTTATTTTAGGATGGACGATTGAAGCCTGGGGATCAGCTTGTGTCCATCAACAAAGAGTCCATGATTGGAGTCTCCTATGAAGAGGCAAAAAGTATAATCAACAGAACAAAAATGAGGTATCTGTTACTGTCGAACAGCCAACCATCCAGAATGGTTTAATAGATGATATTTATGATCAGAGTAATGTGAAATGTGTTTTTGTGGAAAGTGCTTAGAGGAGATGTGAGGGATACTAATTTTTTTAAATATTCAGTTGTAATTTTATTTCATAGAAGAGACTCAAATGCACCTTTTAGACCTGCAAAATTATGGTCCTTTAATGCTTAAAAAAAAAATTACAGTATTTGTCTTTGTAATGATGGGTAACAGAACATCCTTTTAGAAAAATAATTAAATAAACCCACACGTGGTGTTTGGAAACATGTAATTTTTGCAGAAGTATAATCTTATGAATAATATAAGTATACAATATGTTGAAACTTCTTAAATTTTAATTCCAGGTTTGAAAATTTTTGGGAGATAGCTTTTATTAGGCAGAAAAACATCCCCAGTCATCCAGAGAATTTGCAGCATCCTTTCAGCCTCTTAACATCTTCTGTAGCACATGGAGAGCAACAGGCTGCAGCACTTGGTCCTCTTCCCTCTCCTAATGGGAAGCTGGTTTCAACATTCCCTCCAGATGCTGTGAGTGTACTTACAACTTCTCTTAAAATAAACTGAGCAAATGGTTGTTTTTTTCCTAATTGTAATTGAGTTTCCATTTTAGTAAGAAAATGACTGTCTGTTTTCCTGCACAATATTGTCTTTCGTATATCAAAACTTTTGGAAAAAACATGTTGTATAAGAGGACAGTAAACCACACTGATGAGAGGAATTAGTTGACTTGGGGTAAGAAAAGAAATTAAATAAGCATTAACTGTGTTCTTAGATACCAAGTTCTCCTTTACTGTTTCTCTAAAGTTTTGGAATTAGATATAAATAGTTATATATGTCAGAAATAAAACACTCCCTGTTTACTACATATGTGTGAGTACAGTTCAATCTCACACTTGCTCTGTGATTATGAGATTTTTGCTTAAAAAAAGTCCTAGAAGTATGTGGTGTTTTCCCCCTTTCTTTTGGCTAAGCAGCAATTGTTTCAATTCGTACAGCTCACCATTAGTGTAAAGAAATAACGGTGACCATGAGAAAGAAGATTTTAAAACTATTATTTCAATTTTTGAAAGAACATTTTCAGTTTATCATATTTTTAAAGCTAAATAAAGTATTGCCTTAGAAGAAGGAAGAATAAAATGTTCTCAAACACAAAGTCAAAACAGGTGATTCTCAAATATTCTTATATTTGTACTTAAAATTCTTGCCCATTTTTCTTTCCTGTTAGGGACATAAACATTGAAGTAGGTTGCCTAGAGAGACTGTGCTATCTTAATCTGTGAAGATTTTGAAAACCCAAGGTTTTGATGAGGCCCTGATCTGATTTTTCCCAATGCTATTCTTTCTCACCACCACCCCTTCCATGCATTTCTTTTTCTCCTGCGGTTGTTTTTATCTCCCCAGCCCTTTTTTCTGCCCCTGATCTTCCTTCCTGTCCCTTTTTTCATTAATGTGTATTTTTGGTTTGGCTTGTGATCTGCTTTAGAAATGGTATTTCATGACTTTTCATTTCCTCTCATAGATAGAAACTGGAGTCAAGATGGGAGAGCAATCTCCAATTACTGCTCTAGACAGCAATCCTGCTGATGTGTCTGCCACGGGTAAGTGCTGATTTAATTCCCTGCCACCCTTTTCCTTGTTCTTTCAATAACAGTCAAACAGAACATAGTGCATAGTGAGACTCAATAGTCTTTAAAAAAAAAGGGAATATTGCACTGTTTTTATACTCCTAAATAAAGGACTGAGATCAATGGATTTTTAGTAGCTTCTGTTAAATATAACTTACATTGTCTCTAACAAACAGCTGAAACCAAACAAAAATGAGTGATCACAACATTTGCTATACAGCAGTAATGATAATAGACTCAGTAGAAACCAGATAATGAAGACTCACATATAGATCAAGATTAGGTTGCCATGGAAACTGTGCTTTCTTGATTTGATGAAACTCTGGGGATGTATGCTGCTTGCATGGGTTTTTCGCTTAAATCAGGGCAGCATATTGAAAGGATAGAAATAACATGCAGCCCTCTTCACAGCTTTTCAGTTAATAACAAATACAATATATAATGTATATTTGTGTTTTAGAGTCGTGACATTCGAACAAGAACAAGAGTCACTTTGGTCACGTTTCTAAATATCTATTTCGAAAACAACATTTAAGGAAAAACAGAGTTTGTGAAATTTGGTCAGAATCAAATCTGAGCTGAACAATTGTAATTCCTGTGAGAAACAAATATGTTGTATTTAGAAACACTGAAAATCAAGAGTAACACGATAACGGGAGTCCTCATTGACACACTGATAGAACTGACTCTGTTCAGTATTTCTCTGTGCAGACCTGAACTTTATTCTTTATCCTCAGGCAGTAGCAATTAAGCATAAGCTGAGCTTCTCAACTTCATGTCTAATGTACTGAGGAGAGGAAGAACAAATACACAGGATCTTATTAATTCCAGGTGTCCCTCCACTGATGATATTTAAATTGTACCTGCATTTATTGTAGCCCATATTAGATATTCAAATTTCAAATGAAACAGTTCCCATATTGCAAATCTGACCAGCTGGTTCCCTTCCTTGAAGGGTGAGCTGACCAAATGTAGGCTGTTGAAACTGGAAAAGTTTTAGTATTGAATACACCTGGACATTAATGATCACACCGTTTTTACATATTGACCATGAAAAGTACTACAACTAAATCAAAGAAGCAAGAAAAAAGTCTTACTTTTTAATATACTCAGAATATAAGACTCTTGGTTAATATAATTCCGTACATAGGAGCTCCATTGTTTGAAGACACCAAGAAGGGCACAGTCTCTGAACACATCTGAATAACGTAGGTAGTAGAGCAGAAAGCACAAATACTTGCAGCTCCAGTTTGTACTGCTTCTTGTCATGTTTCATTTTCTTGTTACTTAACAGTACATCCTTTGTCAAACCTGCCACTTCTTTCATGCTGTCCTTTTTCAAGGATAAATTTTCAAAGATAACCTTGAAAAATTAAAGCATCTCTTAGATGAGATACTCTTTTTTTTAACACTTTATGAAAAAATCAGTATAGTTTTGATAAGTTTTTGCACAAACTCACACACAAGGCTTTTTCATTCTGAGCTGAAGAGAAATTGTGCCAATTCCACCAAGGTTCTAGCCCACTGTCTTCAGAATTTAATATAGCATGTGAGAGGTGTTAATGTCAGAGATTTTCAAGATATTTTGGTTTATGCTTTTGGCATGTAAAGAGAATGTAAATTACTTTGAGCTTGGAAACACATACGCTGTGAAACTAAAAAAAATTAGAAAAAAAGAATTTTCTGTGATTCCTTCTGTTCCTTTAGAGAGAATCTCAAACTGCAAGATCCTTTACTTGTCAAGTGCTGGTTTTGGTTTCAGTACCTTTTTAATTCATTAATGAAATGATGAATTAAGATCTACATTATATTTACAAATAATGAATGCAAACAATGAATTTTTTTTATGTGCATACATCTAAAATCCAAAGCGATAGTTAAAAAAACCCATGCAAACTTGTGTTTCTGACTGTAAGGGTAGAAGGGGCTGATGGATGATGGCCTAATGGACAGGAGTTCTTGGGAAAGAGTTCCTTCCCAGGAAGAAATACTGAGGAGCCTGGGGAGTTCAGCCTAAGCTCCCTCCACACAGCCCATGTTTGGGAGCAGGTCATTCTCTCTCTTTTCCCCAGTGGTTTCTAGATCAGCCCATGTGTTTTTGGGAACTGTCAGTTATGCTGAGGGTGTGTCTTGGAGGTCTCTCCTGCAATTCACAAGTGTGTTTCCCCTTCTGTTTCCTGAGTATCTGTGTATCTCTGAGAGAAGAGAAAATACCACAAGGAGAAGCCATATGCTTGATGGATCACTCAAAGTTATTCCTGGTTATTTTCTGTTAATTTGCTACTTGTCACTTTTTTATGTGAAAAAAATAGTGGAAGTGATTGATACCCGTAATTTTTGTTGGTTACAATTATGTCCTTAAAAAAAAGAAGTCAGTTGAAGGATTAACATGTATTTTTGGCAAGTGGGTATTTAGCTGGCATCCACTTGATGAGCAGAGCTTCAGAACACATTTTTCAAAGCAATAGTTACAAATACATCATTATTACTTTATTTTTTTTATTTCTTAGTTATTTCCCCCAGCCAGAATGATGATTATGAGCCCCAAGGAAAGAACTTGAGTATTCATCTCAAAACAGAAAAGCTGGAGAGGGTAAATACTTAAAATCTTCTGAGTTCTTCTTCCTCCCCCTTCGTGATGCAGGTAAAACATCTGGACAGTACTTGTAGGCTGACAAACTTTAAGGTATAAATGACACACAGAATTTTCTGTTCGGGCAGGTCTTTCATGTTGCAGGCCAATATTTCAGTTTATATATTGGGCAAATTACTGTTTTTGTTAATCTAATTACTGATTAACTCTTCCGGGAATCAGAACATCCCTCAGGATTTTTAAAGCAGTTATTAAGGACAAAGAGGTTTGCTTATTACACTCATCTGTATTCAAGGTTAAATAATATCTGAACATCTCTCAATTAAAAGGAAAAGTCATTGAGTGGCTCTGGAATAAAAGTGTTGTCAGTGAGAGTGTACCAGGATACAAAGGCTCTTTGAAGTATAGCTCTTTAATTACTCCCCCATGTCCCTGCAGTCATTATCCTCAGTCCTTTCTTTTTTCACTCCAAAATAAGTTTTTTCCTTCCAGGCACTGAATTATCTTGGGATTCAGCTCACAGATGAACAGCAGCAAGCCCTAAGGCAGCAACTTCATAAAGATTCTAAAGGAACAGTGTCTTTTGGAGGTAATAATTTGTTAATTACCATAGAAAGTAATGAAAAGTAGGAATACTGAAATGATAGATAATAACCATTAATATATTTTTTGTCAGCACTGGGTTGCTGCTGCAAATAAAATGATAGTTTGAGGCAAGAACCTTATTTTACTGTATGAAAATAAGCTTGAAATTCTGAAACTAAGTAATGGGAATGCAAATCACAAATTTATCTTATTAAGAGCAGCCTTAGGAAAGTTTTATTTTGTGCTCACAAAATTCTGAATTTTTTGTTTTGACAATAGGGAACTGTAATTTTTCCAAAAATTACTTGAGAGAGTTTCGATGGTTAAAGAGGCTTCTTGAAGCAAGTAAACTGATGGATCACTTAACTTTAGTATGTGGGAAGCAAGAACATTTCAACTATTGCATATAGAAACAGATTTGTAGGGAGACCATCACAATTCTTCCAGCTAAACCTAATTCTGATGGGAATGAGTTGCTTTTGTTGGTTATGACAATTTTGGTTGATGACACTGACAATTTAAAAATATTTTTCAGAAACTGTGAGACATGATGGTTCTGATGCTAAAACTGATGGAAATTTCACTTTTCCTAAAGTCTATGAAGAACACTAGTGTATGAAAAATAGTATTTTGTACTTTAACATCCAAAAAGATCCTCAGCGAGAAAGATACTGGATATTCAATCAGATTTTATGTGGACTAAACTGACCTTTCTGTTTCCACCTTTCTGTCATAGTGCAGCAGAATTTTTTAATTCAAAATGTATGGGTAATCCAAGTCATGTTGATTGTGAATGAGGGAGTGCTTGTATTTAAAACTCGGTCAACATCAATTTTACCAAGCCTCTATCAGGGATTTAAAGGGCCTGAAAAGGAAACCATGAGCTCTGAGCTAGCAGGAAATTTTTCCTTTTTCCTGTCTCCTCTAGTAAGGTCAACTCATTGGGAAGGGCATGTGTGTATACCTGGTGTGCAGATTTATTTCATTTTTCACAGACACCTGCCAAACGCAGAACATCTCAGGTACTTCGAAGGTGAACTTCACACCACCTTTGTTTTCTTTTCTCCTTCACAATTTGAGGACATTTCATTCCACGATGTGTTTTGGGCATTTTTATTCTTACCAGCTTTACCAGAACTTTCTCTTTGGAGATACCTGTCTGATTTTCATATTTTCCTTTAGAACGCTTAAAGGGCAGACACTGCATTTATCAGAGTGGCTGTTCATGGTGATATTGGCAGTTGTGTTGCATCAGTGATCTGTTACTAAACTGAAGTTCATTCTGGGCTACAACAGCAAAATCTGAGCTGTTTTTTTCCTAGAATTCATTGAAGTTTCAAAGAATCTGTTGTCTGTGCAAGGAAATGCAACTGATGATGGCCACAAATCTGAAACCTTTGGGGTCAGTGAAGTTGCCGGCTTACAGGACTCACAGGTAAAATACGTGCCTGGTCAGTGTTTTAACAGTTGGGAGGAGATTATTGGAGAGTTTATTGTATGTAAAATAACTCCAGATCTTGGGCAGATGTTTAAAACAGCATAGCGTGGGGTTCTTTAAGATAACCTAGTTTCTGTGAAGCTTTTTTAAGCAGCCTAATTTGCAGAAGGCAATTAATGTAATTAAATTGTGGTTTGTTTTAAGTCTGGACAACATGGATTTACTGAGGTTTCTTAATAAAATTCGGATTGTTACAACCTGTGTGAGTGAGAATTACTGGGCCCAGTGATTTGAACTACTGCTACAGTGAAAATAATTTTATTCTAGAGGTGGCTTTAAAAAACAAACATTTTTAGTATATGAGCACTAAAATAAAATGTCTTATTATTTAAAAAAATCAATATAGTGATGTATTCTTGATACTTTTAAAAACACTTCATTAATCCATTTTAAAAGGAAAAGTAATTGTTCCTTTGGAAGATAAGGTGGTTAAAATTTCGTTAAACATTTTTAGCATTTCCAGATCTATAAATCATCCTAAAATTAAGATTTTCTTCTCATTTTATTAACAAGAACTTTTAATATAAGATGTTAAAGATTATGGAAGACAATTAGCAATACATTCTAACCTTATGTATTTGTATACACACAGTTCGTAACCTGTGATTCCTTGGAGGCTGATGTGGAAAGACTTAAGAAAGAAAGAAATGAAGCTTTAAAAGAAATGAGTAAATTAAAGGTAACACTTAATTTTTATTTCCCTTAAATTATTCAAGAGACTATTTTTTTTTTTTTGAGTGTTTATAGTAATTTACTGATTTTTTGAATTTCATGTGCAGTTTTTCATGGATAAATAAAATGGCCGTGCAGACAGTCCTAATCCTGTTTGAAGATTGCTTACAACATATTTGTGGAGACAGTGAATTTTAGCTGTTACACTGAATGCTAACACATTTTTTAATCTGATGCATAGAGAAATGAGACTAAGCAGACATTTCACAGAAGTGAATTTGGAGAAATAACTGATTTGCATGGCAATTTTATTTAAAAATGTATGATGCTAGTAACTGCAGAGTCTGAGCATGTGCTGATACTTCTGAAAGAAATCAGAATTGGAGGATAAATTAATCTGTGTGCAAAATTAGTACATATTTTCCCAGACATTACAAAATTCCCAAGACCTAAAATAATAAGTATTGTTTCTTAATACCCCAGGTTGCTACTACCTTCCCATGGTCCTGAATTTCTTTTTTAATAAACCAAAAGATGGAAAGTTCTGTATTCAGCATACATAACTCTGGTTCTTGGACAGGAATACTGAGCTTGAGATAAAGACAATTTTAAAAATTGCCTCTTGGTCCAAAAAAATTCTTGCTGTAAATTACAGAAACGTTGGGTTGAAATGGCCAGAGATCTGTTCTCAGTTCTGTGCTCAAGGATTCTTCTTCTGAGAGTTTTGTACTGAAATGAAAGAACCCTATTTACATTGAACACAGTGAATACTGCCCAGGAGTCCCTAAATTGCTGATGTGGAAAATGACGATGATCAATCTGTAATTAATTGCCTTATATCTTACACTCTTTTACACGTATTCCAGAAATGTTCAGTAAATAGTTCTAAAATACTCAAGAAACTTAAACAGCAAAAATGAACTTACAGAAAAGTTAGCTTTTAGAGATGGTTTTATCACAAGTTTTATAAAAGCTGTTGATAGAAGTTAAGTATTGCTACTTGTAGTTTTGAAAGAGCTAATTGTTTTAGGACCAAAACTCTTTCTCTTTCAAACTTATTTATTATTCTTTTTTTTTTAAAACAGGAAGAATTGTCAGAATCTGTGAACTTACAGAAACAATTAACAGAGCAGCTACAAGTAGTCAAGCAAGTATGTTGAAGTCTCTAAAAATTATAATTATTTTAAAAATTCTAATTTTTTTTGTGGAAGGGAGAAAGGAGCACTTCTTTTTCTCTTGGTGGTCATATAGACTATACTTTCACACTGATTTCAACACAAAGTGGTTCTTGTGTTACTACAGAGCTTTTGATTAAAAGTGGAGAATTGATCCTTCAGTTTTCAGAGCAGTAATGTATTTCTCTGCTGCTGAATTGAGATAGGAACCATGAGACCAGCTGGATCAATTAAGTGGGATAATGATGTAGTAGAACCTTTCTAGTCTTAAGTGTTCTTGAAGAGATTTTGCTGTTCTTAGGCAACAGTGTGCCTAATTTACAGTCCTAACATTAACTACTTTATATGTCAGCCAGTCTTAAGTGTGAAAAAATTACCAGGAAAAAAGTTGTAGTCAGGGTTTTGTGAGGAAAGTCTTATTTCTGTCTCCAAATCTATCTATGATTATGAGCCAATAAATCAGAGTATTTGGCTTCCTTGTGTCTCTTAAAGGAAATTCCCAATTACATGTAAGTCTCATGTAATTTATAGCCTGGATTCAAAACCAAGTAGCTTTCCTGTTCCCTCTTTCTCCTGGACACCCTGTCAGCTTTCTCCTTCTAATGAGCTGGCTGCCTTCCTTCCCTCCTGCATGCTGCACCTATTCTTTGTGGATTTCTCATGTCAGATGTCATGTAAAAATGCAAGATAAAGTTTAAAAATCCCCTGTATTAAGATTAGTTCTATATTTTTGCTCATAAGATTTGTTGAGCACCTTCATTATCACCTTTTACACCTTGAATATGACAGCTGCTTGGAAGCTTTTTCCATTAGTATTGTGTTGTTTCCTTCTGTACACTGTGGGAAATAAATTGGGTTATATTCTGGATAAAATTTAACTGGAAGATTGTTCCAGTAATGCACTTGAAGTTCCCATTCTCTAATGGGTTGACTGTGTTGTTCTAGACCAGAACACTTGTTCAGTGTATTAGTCCAGACTCAAGCCATTACAAAGTACAATCCCCGGTACAAATCTGCTTTTCCTGGGAAGGCAGCCTTGGACAGGGCTGGTTTAAGATGTTTTAGGTGGCAGCAGTGCCCATTTGCCACCACTCGAGGTCCTCCCACTTTTATTTTTCTCAGGTACTGTTGTGTGGTGGTGAAGTTCAGCTTTGCCCTGCAAGCCTCCCAGGGATAAATACTAATTTTCTTGTAGGCATTGAAAGGGTTCCATGTAGTGAAGTGAAAGAGAAATAATAAACTCTATGTAATTATAGCGTTGTGTGATCTGTTTTAGGGGATATAAGTGAGCTTTTAATGGACATTTTCTTCTGTTTATACTTGGTGCATTTTCAAGTGTTTTATATTTATTATTATATATGTATTTCTGTTGTTTAAAATCAATATTGGCACTGAGATTCGTGGCAATAAAAAGTTTTTTTTAAATAGGCTACTTATAGTACAAGTTGCCATTTAAGTTATGATGTGCATTCCTGCTTGAGCTAGTTAGTGAAAGGAGTTAATCAGTATATTATTGAGCCCTAATGGCCTGATTAAAAGTAACAAAAAGCCAAAGAAAACAAAAAACCCAATTTAAGTCTGTGCTTAAAGTTTTCTGACTTTAGTGTAATTTAAACATTTTTTGAAAATGACAGCTTTCCTGAAAAAACAAGGTTTTGAATGAGGATAGAGGTTACCAGTCATGTATTGGGGTATATTTTGTGGTATTTCTCTTTCTACTAATTGTGAATTGCAGAGATTACAGATTAATTAAGACAGGGGTACAAATATTCTGGTTAATGAACATACTTTGTTAGTACCAATTCATTAAACACTGCTTGACTCAGTAACTAACAGCATGAATAAACTCTTAAGATTAGAAATGCTGCTAAACTTGCAGTGAGATAGTAATTATTTTCTAATATTGGTATGTGACAAAATTCATTAATTGATCTATTTTTGCTTTGAAGTTCTGATATAGCACTATATCTTTGGGGCTTCCTTGAAATCATATGTAAGCTGAAATTGGCACAAAACACAGAAAGGCACTTTTGAGTACCTGAAGTCTTGCCAAGAGCATGAATGTGAAATCTGTAATGATGTCTTCTGTCTTCCTGGAGGAGTTGGACTGGATCCTGTGCTGCCTGAGAGTCCTGGGGTATTTCAGCCTGAATGATCCCTTCTGTACTACAGCTTGTTCTGGGCAGTTTCTGTCAGCCGAAGCACTCAGCTAAACATAGCAAATGGGAGAGGCTGTAAAGATAAGATACTGTTTGTGCTATCCCAAACTGCTGGACTCAGCTCATAGGGCTAAGATTTGCGATTCAGTGGTTGTTTTCTCTAAGGGGAAAAGAGGGGCTTTGAATGGCTGCTATTTTGGAAGCAGTATCCAATTTATTTCACCCTGCCTGAAAGAAGTATTGAATTTATTTCATTAGGTTTTTTTATTTTAATACATAGTAAAGATTTTTAAAGTTCTTATAAAAGATTATTTCAGCATGCAATTTTTGTAAAATTAATCAACAAGCATGACTGATTTGTAATTACAATTTTCATGTGGTTTAAAAGAGTATCTTAGTTCTGGTGTTTGTGGTGGCTGGAATAAAACTTGGATAAAATCTTCTGACACTCGAATGTATCCGAGGAAGAAATAGAACCTAGCTTAGGAAGAAACCTGTACCTTGCTTTTTAAGGATTCAGCTTCTCTCCTCCAGCTTTCAGTTCCTTATTGGTTGTAGTGGCTTCATACCAGAGCAGGACAATTGGTCCCATGAGGTATTTATTTAAATGAAATATCAGCAGCTGCAGTCCCTCTCTGTTGTGTCTTAGACTCCTAGATTGGTTGGGACTGGAAAGGACCTTAAAGCTCATCGCATTCCACTCCCTTGCCATGGAGAGGGACACCCTCCCCTATCCCAGATTGCTCCAAGCCCCCCTCCAGCCTGGCCTTGGACACTTTTTTCATACATTTGAGTGGGACAAGAGCTCATGTTGCTGAAGTGGGTGTTACTCATCAGTTCTTCACTGGTGGGGCCCCCTTACCTGCCAGGTGAGAGAACCCACTGTGTCCCCACAGCACCAACTCCAGTAACCAGAGAATGGGGAAACCTGACGGAATCATTTCTCTTCGTGCCCCTCTGCTCCAGCAAACAGCTCTGGCGTGTCAGAAGATTTTACTAATTCAGTTGTAGTGTGTGTAATTGTTTCATTGTAATGTAAGAAGCCATTGTTCCTTAATTATTCCTTTAGGTCTTTCGCTGTTGAAATCTGGTCATAGTTAGTCTGCTATTACAGAGAAATTAATATTCAACAACTGGGGTTCTGAAAAAACAACGGAGGAGTAAAGGCAATTCTGGATTATAAGAGATTAAACCTTTATCTCAAGGAGGTCTTCTTTCAAAATGAAGACCTCCCTTTTCATAATAGCAATTTTCTCTTCACTTTTCTCATGTCAGTTTATTTAAATAATTCCTAAGTGTGGGTTTTTAAGATGCCACCCTTTTTCAAGGCCTCTGTGTTCATTTATATTAGTCAAACTTAACGTCAGAGCATCGTTTCACTTTTATCTCCTGGAGTCTTTTTCCCACCTCCAGCCTGTTTGTTGCTGAAGGCTCCCAACTCACCCTCTGTAGCAGCAGGGCCCAGCTCTTCTTGCTGTTGACTCATTTTATTTCTTACAGTGGCAAGAAGGTGCCATCTCCAGAGGCAGTAATTTTGACCTCTACTTCTGTAGATTGATAAATTCGTAGAAGTCCCTGTGCTCCCTGAATTGTTTCTAGGAAAAAGGAGTGCCAGGAGCAGCTTGCAGGAGGGGTGATTGCTGTGCCTTCAGGGAGCGTGAGCAGTAATGACCCTCACGCTGCTCTCAGTGCTGTAAACGCACAACTGCGACACCAACGTGAGGAATAACACACACATGGAGCAGTAAGCTTGGGATGAGTCTGTGCTTCCAGGTGCAGCTGGTCCTCATGTAGTTCACCTGATGCTTCCAAAGGAAAAAAGAAAACCGTTCTATTTGCTGTCAAAGGTCACTTAAATGGATCTCTTAGTGCTTGTGCCCTGTAACAGAAACCTCTAAATTATACAACACCAATGTCACCTGTGTTCACTAATGGTGTTGCTGTTCCACATGTGTGGTTACTTCTTCTACTGCTCTATTTTCTGAGAGACCAGGATGTCCCTGGCCATCATCCAAATTGGTATTACATTGCAAAGATGAGGAAGATGATGTGCTGGTTATAGGTCACTGAGATTAGTTGATTTATGGCCTGGAATATATTGTTCATTAAGACTAACAGTGTAGAGGTTAAAAGTCATATGAAGCTGAGATTGGTAGATCATTTTACAGAAAGAACATTATCACAAAGTATAGGAAAACTCGACTTGAAGGATATTAATTGTACAGAGCAAACGCTTCTACCTTAGGAAAGAATTAAATCTGCATTTTTAAGTTTAACTCACTTCTCTAGACATTTCTATTATGACACCTGTTATATGCAATTTCTTCCACAAAACAGGAAGATCTGGTCATCTAGGTTTTTTAGAAACAGCAATTGCAAACCTAGCTTTTAGAAGGTTATTTCCTCCATGGTAAAGAGTCATAGTGTATTTTTCCTCTACACCGACCTGTTTTCCCTCTAGTTCCATTCCCAACCAGGATGTAATTACAATAGCAAGATGTAATAGGTAGACCAGGAATAGAATATTCATCTAAGTATCCTTAACTGAGCAACTTCTACAAAAAACTTCTAGCTCTGTGAATTTGTGTATTCAAAGCTGATAACTTTAATTATTCAGAAAATTGATATAAAGTGACTTTTCCTCCAGGTTAATTAATAGCTGAGGGGAAAGATGGTTTACTGGTGTTGGTGCCAGTGAGCCTGTGCATTTTGTGTGAGCAGTTTGTTTGTTTTGTTCCTAGATGAGTGTAAACTCATCTGTTCTACAGACCTTTAGTTTGGCTTTCTAATTTACTAATCACAGTTAACTTCAATTAATATTCGGTCCTAAAATGAACTGAGCAATATATTTCTTGAAAGGAGATTTTGCAACATTTTGGGATTACGTTAGCTGAATTAAAAGCTAGCAGTTTCTGATTTTCTGTTTTCTGCGCATTATTTATATATAAGTTTTATCTAACGCTCTTCTGTAATAATACAGGATATTAGGAACGTAATAGGAGCAGGAACTAGGCAGAAAAATAGATTTTATAAAAAGCACTGATTCTGAGAAGAATGTGGACTCAATACTTGCATTAAAAGTCCATATACATGATATGTGAGTTGTGACTAGAGTGTGAATTCAAGCAGTAATAAAATAAAATGAAATAACATCCTATTCAGGTACTTTTTTGGTATGGAAGCAATGGGGCAGATCAACAGCATCTGGTACATTTCAAGAAAACCTTTCATTCAAGTAGATTTTCAGTAATTATAGAACTTGCTGTTTAATTTATTAGGAAAATGATGTCTCTGTACATAGCTGTTTTTCATTTGCACATCATATAATAAAAATTAGCAGTTGAGCCCTCTAACCATGAACACTAACAGGTAGCCCTGATGCCAACTGCAGTACTTGTGAGGTAAATCTGCTTTTTTGTAGCTGGAGTTGTAACTTTTCCACTGAATTATATAATCTGCAGGAAGCCAAGGCAGCTGTGGAGGAGACAAGAGCCCTGCGAAGCAGAATTCACCTTGCAGAGGCTGCACAAAGGCAGGCCCGGGGAATGGAGATGGACTATGAAGAAGTGATTCGCCTGTTAGAGGCTGAAATTGGAGAGCTGAAGGCTCAGCTCGCTGAGCATTCTGGCCAAAATAAAGTAAGCAAAGCCTGTCAGAGTTACCATGGTTTCCTTGCTGTTGTCATGTATCTTGTTTTCATTTTCTTTTCATCTGCTTTTCTAAAGTAGGTCACTGTTTGTCTTGTATTATTCAATAACTGGGATGATGTGTAGTGAAGGGGGTAATGTGAAGTGTACGAGCCTTCCTTTATCCAGGCATCTTTGGGCTGGAAAAATAGGAGCTCCCAGCATATGTGGGTTATAGGTCAGAATGGCACATCTCAAGCATTAAGCATGGAATAGTTTCTGGGCTGCAGATATATTGTCTTTAAAGACTACACATTGCATATGTTTGTATGCTGTTGTACTCATGTGAAAATGGCCTTCAGGTTTGTATTTCTTTTAGGCAAATAACAACCATGTAAAGCCCAGTCCTGTTCTAAAGTAAATTTAGGTTTAATCAAGATAATAATTTAAATGCTACTAACCCTGCCAAAAAAAAATTTACTTGAGCCTTTTATTTTAGATGTACTTCATCTCCATTGAGGCATTTCAGAACAGGCTAAGAAATAAAATATTTGAGGCACTTTAAAATTTTTTCCCTGTAACTCCTGACCTGTGTTCTAGACACAGTTTGAACAAGTGCAGGCAGGTTGGCATTTGTGAGGTTACCTTGTTTTTCTCATGAAAAATGGATGTGCATATGACCTGGTGAAAAAAACCTACCGAAATATTGCCTTATTTCATCCTGAGAATTAATTTAATATTTCAAGACATTAGAAGGTAAAGTCAAGCTCTGTGGTAAACAAGCTTGCAGAGAACAACTTAGCAAGTCCCTGTGGCTTCCAGGAGGAATTCCTCTCATCTGATTGTGAATGATGAGGTGAATCACACTCTGAAAGTTCTTTCTGAACATCTGGGTGAGATGCCCCATATTTTATGTCAGGTGTTCTTGCAGCACTGTTTGTTTTCTAGGACTGTATAAATAGCCAAATTTTAAGACATTCAGAGGGTGTGGGTTGCTTTCCTGGAGGTTTGTTCTGGAGATTCTAGCTTGAATTCCTGAAATTCTGACTGAGTACTTCAATACCTGTGTGGAGATTTGAATCTCTGCATTTCTTATCCAAAAGAAGCAGTATCAAGTAGGTACCAACTCCATATTATAGCCTTTTGTCCTGTCCCACTGTAAAAGGGGAGTCGGGGATGACTCCTTTTGATAGATTTCTCAGACGAAAATGAAGCAAAAACGCAACAATATTATATCTGAGAACCGTTTATTGATAGAGAAGGGTAAGTGTTCTTAACCGAAGGGGGACAGAAGAGGGAGAGAAGAGAGGGGAAAAAGAGAGACGGAGAGAGAAACAGGGACAGCGTTACCGCACGAGCCCCCGCGCTGCGGCCGCTCAGCAGGCGGAGCGTGCGTGCTGCGCACCGCGGTGCGGCTGCGTGGCTCCCTTAGCGGCGAGGCGCGACCTCCACACCGCAGCAGGCTGCGTGTCCCTGCCGTTCCCGAAGAACGGCCTGCCGGGCCACGGGCGCGCTCCCGGAGCAGCCGCGGGCGGTCAGGGTCAGGGACGGGGTCAGGTGCCGCGAGCTGCAGGGAGCCTGCGTGGCTCGGCGCGACTTTGAAGCGGCGGCGGCGGCGTGTCTCTGGCGTCGGCCGCAGGCCGCGGCGAGCCTTGCGTGGCTCTTGTGAACGACTGGGTGCAGGCGGCGGCTACGGGCTGGTGGCCGCGGACTGGTACTGCGGCGGGGTGCTGCAGCAGGCAGCGCAGGAAACACGGCGGCGGGCGCGGCTGGGTGCAGGTGGCAGTTGCTCCGTCGGGGGGAATGGCAGGACACCGTTTCCTTGCGAGAACGGCACGCAAGGCAGAACAGGTGCGGACAGGGAGGCAGGACCACAGGGAGGAAAAGGCGAGGAGGGGAGGCGGGCCAAACTGAACCTCCAGACGAGCCCCCGCTCCCTCCGAGAAACCCAGAGAAAACGGCTCCCGTTGTGTCACAGTTCAACTGCTTTTGTGTGCTAAGGCTCCTCCCCCAGCCCGATTTCACGGGCATTTTTTCCCAAGCATCCAGGGGTCTGTCCCACCGGCCAGTGGCGGGGGTCACTCACAGCCCGATCGTGGAAGCTTCCTCTGCCTGGATCGGCTGCCAGGCGAAGCCTCCTCGGGGACAGGGCTGCCAGCGCGTGTACAGCCCCTGCAGGGACATTACATATGTTGAGACATAAATAAAAATGAGATTGGTCCCTCTCACCACCCCGTGACTCAACATTGTTCATAATGACAGAGGCAGGAGAAAAGAGAAAGACACAGAGAGAGAGAGGAAAGTGTAGGGTATCTAATAACTTGGATTTCTTAACATATTTAACATTGTGTGACTGCAGAATTATACGATTCCCATAAAAATTCAATATTCTGCATAGTTATTTTGGGAGCCTGCTGGACTTGAGTGCTAAGTTCTCTATTCTGACTTCACACTCAAGTCCAGCATGCTGTTCCACTTCCAAAACATAACAATAATAACAACAATAATAGACGTTATTAACACTGCATATAGTTGCCCTGTAATAGAAACACACTGGTTCTCGGTCCTTTCAGAGCCAAGAACACAGCTATAAGATTAGAATGAGGTAATAATTCACCTGGAATTATTTCTACCCCTACTAACACATACTGTTTTATTTCTGATCTCCTAAAGGGTTCAATATAATCAACTTGTCAAATCTCTCATAGTCCTTGTCCTTCTCTTAGATGTAGTGGATGCTCCTCCAAGGGGTGTCTCTCAGGCTGGACTCGACATTCCTCACAGGCTGAAATGCATGTCCTGCAATTCTCTCTCCTAACAGGCCAGTCTTGGGCATGAGTCTCTAGGTACAAGTCTTTGCCCCAGCATGGCTTTGTTTTACATACAGCCATTCCAGGAGGCATTCCTAGATGTCAGTTACTGCCTCTTGGCTTAATGGAGCAATTCTGGTCAGATCATCTACTCTATTGTTCCATTTGGCTGCTGGATCACCCCCTGTTTGGTGAGTGGCTATCCATATAAAAGGCAAAGCTACCTTTTTTCCGCAAATGCTGAGATGTCCTGCCATTTCTCCTTTTGCCAAACAGGAATCCCATTTACCTCCCACCCGTTCTGTTCCCAGAACGGAAGTTATTTAGTGTAGTCCTTAAAGACAGTAAGGGAATCAATACTAATGAAGACAGGAGAGAAGGATAGGCATTCATGTTTGAAAATACTCCATACAGCCTGGGCACCACCTTTGTCCTCAGTGACAAGTTGTTGCTTAGTATTGGCACACTGCCTTCTCACTTAGCAGAGCCATCAGTTCTGCAAGTGTGGGGAGAAGGGTGATGCAGTTTTTATTACAAGAGAGAGAGGTGTGCTACTGTCCTGATCTGAGGTGCTGTGTTCTTGAATAGTTCGTAATTTAGTGGTTCTTTCCATCACTTTGAAGATGTCGCAGTAATGTTCTATTTGTGCATACCACTTCCTAACTGAAGCTCTTTGGGTCAGCCTGTCAGGGGGAGAAGTTCCTGTTAAAACTGGCCTTATTACCTTAAATGGTTCTCTCAGCACGTGAGTGCAAATTATACTTCTTCTGCCAAAAGAAATAAAACACTATCTCTGGAAACAGTAAGTACGTGAACAGTATTGCAATAAACATACTTCAGCAAACACACTGCACCACTAGAGTGGTTTCCAGAAGGGGTACCCTATTTTGATTAATACAGTTCTCCTGTCTGCCTTGAGAGTTTTTGGTGGATCCTGTTTCATACATACAGGAATTTGAGGGAGGTAAGGAGTTATTCCGTGAGTATTTCCCCCACAATTCTTTCAGCAACAGTTTCTCTCTGTGCTTTGCTGCATCTAGCAAAGTTCTAAGGTGGTCATTTTCTAGTCAAAGTTTCCTAATCCAGCCTCTGGCACCCTTCCCCCTGGGCTGGGTGAGGCCTTCAGCTTCCCTGTATATGATTTCTCTGGTGTACCCTCATCCTCACTCAGACCTATTAAGGGGAGTGTATCTGGGCTTATAATTCTCTGCACGTGGTTTTATGGACATCGTGTCAGCCCACTCTGACACTACCTCTTCTAGTTGGTTTGTGGAGAGACCGTCCATTAGGCTTTCCGGGATTCTCTTCTGCCAACCTTTGACCAAATTGCTTGTCTCGTGGGTGATGCATCTGCTCACCTTGGCTGGGATGGGAGGAAATGCTGGGTGAAATTCTTGGATTAAATTGAGGTTGTCTCACCCTACAAGTCTCTGGCTTGCTGACTGTTGGCTTTTTACTAGACCCTGCTTTCACCTCCAATTAATTAATTCTTGGGCTACTTTTCCCCAGGTCCACACCTTGTCTCCCCAGGCAGTGGTATTTCCTGCAGGGAAGGAGGTGGTACTGTCCAAGGCAGCCGCCACTCTCTCAAGTGGTGCCAGAGCCTGTATTTTCCTTTGTAATTGTATTGCATTGGTTTCAGAGAATCGGGAAGCCCTCTTATTAACGGGGTCATCCAGTCAGCATGTACTTTTAACATCATAGGTGATTTTTGTGAAGGAGTTAGCTTACGCTTATACATCATTTGAATGTATGCTGCCTTCTGAATACTTTCTGCTAATTTATCTGTGGTGCTTTCTATGGCTAGACGGTCACCTCTTTCCGAAGGATTTAAACTTCCAGCGCAGAAGGCTGCTCTCTGGGTTAGGGACCAGGGGACTCAGCAGTAAGGAAAACTCCGGGACCTCAGTAACCCTCAGCTTCCTTTTCACTAAGAAGGATTTGGTCTCCTCCGGTCAAAGAAACTCTCCATTGTTTCAGATTCCCAGACGCGGCGGCTAAAGTCCTTTTTTAATTTGGCTAGTTTGGTAGCACTAAAAGGCTCCTCTTTGGTCGTAATGACAGGGGTCTGATCTTGATCATTTTCATATAAAACCTCAGTTTTTATTAGCGGGCGGAGCCGGGCCGCGCCGATAGCCCAGCCTGCCGGCCCCCTTGCGGGGTGTGCGAGAGGCACCGCTCCGCCTCTGACTGCACCCCGGGCTCTCGGAGCAGCTCCTTTTGGAACACTTGTATCAAACTGCTGCTCGGATTTCTTTTCTACCTGCCCCTCGAGGTCTGCCGCCTGGGCTTGCAGGCACGGAACGTGTGTTCGCAGGGTTTAATTATGGCCGTCTCCTGGCGGCTCCAGGCCGCTCGCTCTCGCAGGGCTGAAGCGAGCGCTGCCCCTAAGACAGCACAGACAACAGCTTTGTTTTCTCTCGGTTTAGATTTTGCTTTCAGTCGCAAAGCCATGATACGATCTGTCACACTTTGCACTCCGTGCCGGGGTTCTGCAGCCCACTCCAGCCCAGGCACAGACGGTCTGCTTGCCGCGCTTATCAGTTTGTGGGGCAGGCGATGGCTGGGGAGGCTCGCCCTTTAACTCAGTGCCCGAACGAAGCACTCCCTGACCACCCAGAAGGGTTTCCGCGTAACAGCACACCACGGCCCGGAGAGGGTGACGCTGTTCCGCGCTGTGGGAGAAGTGCAGCAAGAAGCAGCCCTACACTCTGCAAAAAGCGGCCCAGCACTGTGGATGCCGAAATGCTGTTAGCAGGGAAATTTTCTCTTCTTGCATTCATTCTGTGAGAACTTTTCCTTTGCTGTGTAAGCTATGTAAACAATAGATAGGGTTTTTGTAAATAGCATTCACATCTGGTATCTTCTGACCTTGTGTACATTATATTAGGAATAAACATTTCTAAGTGGGTGTCTGAGATTTTGACCTATCACCCTAGGAGAAGTGTAAGCACTGTTCAATTGCTTTACGGAACTAGAATATGTAAATGGTATTGTAAATTTAATAAATAATTCATTCCTTGCTCTGGCTCCTGCCTCGCTGCGTCTCTGAACCCCTGCTTGGAAGCCCACACAGCACCTTGCAAGAAGGGGGCAAACGCTTCTTGACGAGGGTCACAGTGTGAGATTTCTGAGTGCCTCGAAGCACTCTCCAAGCCAATTCACTGTCAGAAGCGACTTAACACATTGCAAAAGGGGGGCAAAAATGCTTCTTGAGTTGAGTCCTACTGTAAAGTCTCCAAATGCCCCAAAAAGCACCACCCGAGAGAACACACTGTCAGGCACAGAGGCAATTACACAGAGAGTTACAGAAGGGGTGTGGAGTGCGTCTCAGAGAGGGTCACACTGTACAAAAGGCTCCAAGTACCCCAAAAGCACTCTCTCAGAGAGGACACTGTGAGTCAGTTACAGGTACCAAGTTTCAGGGAGGGTCACACTGATTTGTTTGTTTTTTTTTTTCTTTTAATTTGTTTGGGGGGGTTTTTTTCTTTCTTTTAATGCCTGAGTAAATCTCCCCCTAAAACGTACTCACTGAGCGGAATATAATATATATTGAGGCATAAATAAAAATCAGGTTGGTCCCTCTCACCTTTTTAGCGTGAAAGAGTGAGGTCTCTCACCAGCTCCTTCTCCAGAGTGGACAGTGAAATTACCAAAAAAAAGGTGTTTGAATCAACAGATTCTTTGGCATTCAGGGTGATGATGATTCTGCTGCTTTGTACAGTGTATACAAACAAATTATTTGCTTCCAGTAAAGCTAATAAGTGGATTTTGGTGATTATTTTGTAAGGGTTTTAGAGTGGGTTGTGTGCTTTCAGAATGATCACCTGCAGTGTGATGTAAAAGTTAATTTTTAACTACAGTGCTTTTTCTCTGTTTTGGAGAGATCTTTCTAGATCTTGTGTCCAGCAGACAGCCCAGCTAAACAGACATACCCAAGTACATGTGAGGGCTTTACTCGTGGTCCTCTCACAGGAGCAGTGCTCTAATGAAACCCAGAGCCTCCAGGACTGGATCTGACAGGGCTCACATCCTCTGTACTGAAGGAGGGAGGGATGCATAACACTGATCAATAGGTTATACAAGTGCATGCAGGGACACCCTAGGGGGTAATTTCCTCCAAGATGTGCCATAATTACTGTGTTGGCCAGAGGATGCGTGGATGCAGACTAGGGGACTGAGTTTGTTCTGGCTGTTTATGGCACCCTGCTGAGACATACTGTCACCGTCAAGTTGGTATTTTTGATCCATTTATCAATCAGTTCAAACTCTCTTTTAATTTTCAGCCCTATCCCTGTTGTTATCTTCCAATTTTAGTTTACCTTTCTATCATTTGCCAAAATCTGTTGCAGTTTGGAGCCGATTTGCCAGCTGGTCAGGCATTCCAGTTATGTGTTTTACAGAAATGTAGAAAAGAGTGTGTTAAACATCCCAAGCACTCAGTTCACACCATGTGTCTGTGTGATCCATGTGAGAAAATTATTAGAATAAAAGCCTTAAAATACCTTTCCCAGGAGAATATTCAAGACTTGAGAAAAAGGGCTACAGTGCTTGACTGCCAGCTGCGGAAATCGGAGTCAGCCAGGAAGACCTTTGAGGTGGCCACTGAAAAATTACTACAATTTGTAGAGGTAACTTTGCCTTTTGTTTCTAGCAAAATCTTATTTGGAAAAGGTTTGTGTTGATGTTTGTGAGGACTGAGCATAGTAAAATGGCTATAAACTAGTTTGCAGAGATCCTTTCATTCCTAGAAATATAGATGGTGTATAAGTCTGCAGATCCATCCAGAGGTTTACATAATCTTTGTGTTTTGCTCTACTGGACAAATGAAAGTGATCAGATAATTTTTTCCACCTAAACTCTATCAATGTCTGTGAAACTCCTCAGAAGAAAAAGGCAGAAAAGTTAATATTTGATAATTCTTTGGCATGTTGTGAAACAACAACAACAACAAAAAAGATGTTGTTATATTTACTTTGTTTAAAGGGTTTTTTTTTATTTTGGTTTTTACTTTTGCACTTCTAGCTGGGAGACACTAGACTCTTTAATTGCAAATCAAATTCCCCACCCCCAGATAGAACATCAGACTATGAGGTATTAATTTTTTGACTGTGTTGATTTATAAACTCTTAACTTCTTGACTATGACCAACAGGTTGTGCATGAAATACTTTCAGATAACTCCACTTCCTCAACAGTTTTAAGGTAATGAAATGGCAAAATTAATAATGAAAAACTCCACTATTGTTTCCAAGTCTCCAAAAACTGCCTTGTAGCTATTTTTTTCTATACTTTTGCTGTATAGTTCTGAGTGTCATTTTATTGAAGGAGAGGGAATGGCATGAATTATAAATTAGGCTTTCAGGATACAGCTTCATTAAAAACCTCTGAATTAAATTAAAACAGTTAGTAATTAAATAGCTATGATTGTCTGGATGTTTCCATAAAGTAATTATAATGTACTAAGGATTAGTTAAAATGCAAGGAACCTTAACAGTGGGTTATAATTTTTTAATATTTTTTTTTAGATTCTCCTAGGTGATTTTGCATCACAATTAATCCAGTAGCATATAAATAAATGGATAAAATAGGTATCCATTTACATTTTATTACTTTTCTTGTTTAAAAAGCTGCTGGGAATATTCAAGAAGATTTAAGCAGCCTCTGGTTCTTCAGAATATTGGCATGATTGTGCCTGTATATCCCAGATAGCATGCCATTAATATTTCTGTAACAGTAAAATTGTTCAGTCTCTTTCCTCCAGTTTTTTTCAGTACAGCTCTCAAGGAAATCAAATGTATTTAAGTGACGTGAACCAGAACTTTATTTCAAAAAACCTATGCAGGCTCAGAGCAGCTAAGATACCGTAGATATTCAGTGAGATGCAGTTCCCATTGGCACTGCACACAACAGTGATGTTGTCTGTTTTATGAAGTTCATGGAGTTTGTTTTAGTAAATGGATTAATTATCAATTACTAAGCCAAGGTGACAAACTGACTCACTAACAGAGAAGACAAGAGTTGGGTCCCATGAAGCAGTGTCCCTTCTTAAATGCTGGTATGAAAATTCCATTCAAGTTCCTTTCCTGACACCCACTGAGTCCTTGACACTGCATTTTGAGATGTGAATGTTATTTGAATTGAACTTTCCAAATACCTTCATTGTTCAGCCAGGACTGCTGCTGGGGCAAACTCACTGATTAGGTGGCGTGAATGTTTTTTGTTCATACAGTGAGAATAAAACCACTTTAGAAAAATAAGTTTACCTTATTAAAAGGAGCTGTTTCCTTTATCATCTTACAAATAAACACTTATTCTTTATTCTCTTAGTGACAGGAGAACTTTGTCCAGTAAAGCACTTCTGGCACGGCTGGGAAGGGTCGGACCTACTGTCACAGCAGCTCTTGCAGCAGAAGCCAGGGACCTTGCCAAGTCTGTCCGTGCCATTCTGGAAGTAGATTGTGAGTGAGTGTGTCCATCTCTGTGTGCTTTGGAATCTCGTATCAGTTCATCAGCCAGGAAGATGGATAATTTCATTTGAAACTGGATGTGAACTGGCAGAATAAATCATTTCTAGCACGGAAGGATAGAGCAGGTTCAGTGTCAGCTCAGGATGCATCTTCATCAAACTATAATTAGAACATAAAGTTATTCCAGAGTACATTTCTTCACAGGAAAACTTAAAGCACAAAATTAATGCCAAAATGAGGAATATGAAGATTACCAGAATCATGTAAAACTAGCAGAATTTCGTTACTTTAATGCTGTTTTTCATACTGGAATATTTGCAAAGTGTTATTCTGCTGGATTTACATGAACATGTATCAAAGTGTTTTAATGAAGATGTTGTTGCTGTAGGGAGTGAATGTAGGCAGCAGTTCCATTTGGAGATATCCGTGTATGTCCTCAGGTCATGAACAGAAATCTGTTCCCATTGGTGAAAATGATGGTAGTTCATGACAGTTGCTATACTAAACTGCGTCAGTTCAAAATCTAAGAAACAACTTTGACTTATCATAAAATTCCTGGTTCAGATCATTGCAACAATTGTGTATTTTGATGGTATTTGTCTATAGTTGAGCAGACATGTCAGTTCTAATCCAGCTTAAATGGATTGATTTATGAAAATGGAACATTAAAGGAGATTTTGGAAAGGTGGTTAATTATGGTTGCCCATAATTATTGTATCAAAGATTTGAATAGCTTAGACTGTTTAGGAATTAATTAAGAAAGAGACTGAAAAAATGTTTGTTGCTAAAATAAGATATGAAAAATAGGTTTTTTGACATTATTTATGAAGCATTTATTTATTACTCACTCCGTGGCAAAGAAGACAAAATAAGAAGATAAAATTTGTTCAAAAGTTTCCAGATTATTAGAGTTAGAGTTACTGGTGGAGTGAAAAGAATAACAGTGACCAGGAGAGGAGATAATTGGTTTTCCACCAGTGACAGTGATAGTTCTGTCACACTGAATTGGTTTTATTACACTACACAGGAAATTGTGCAAAGAAAACTTTTGGTTCTAAATGCAGCTGAATTCTAACATGTGGTTATGTCAAACATAATAGGTAGAATACATGTTAGAAAGCTCTGGAGCCACAGCAGGGATCCATTTTATGAACCTGAGAACTAAAAATAGGTCTGCAGAGAAGGATTTAAAGATTGAACGTCATCTTTCTGAGTTCATTCTGATTTGGAGAGCATTACAGATAGATTTGGGCTCTGACAAGCTTGGGTATGAGATTAAAGCTTTAAACCTCACTTGCTTTCTCCCCCTCCCTCCCAAAAAAAAAGTAGTTAAGGCAAAGGAGCGATCTAATAGCATTCTGTCTGCAATGTTCTCTGCCAGCTTCTCACTAAATGTTTTCCATGTGATCTGAAGTTTTCTTGCAGATGGGCTGTCATAGAAAAGGGGCTCTTGTGTATGTGGCATTTCATAAATATCATACATCAAAGAGAAAAGTGTAATAGAGACTACAGTGCAGACTGAAGGGTTTCCTTTTACCAGGAAGGTGTCCACAACATAATAATTTGTTATTGAATTCTTAGAGAGAGAATTGGAGTTAATATTTTCGAGGTTGCTCAGAGTGGATCAGAATGTCTGGCTGGGCAACCTTTGTGATACATTTTACCTTCTAAATAGAACTTCTCTTTCATTATTTGCTTTATTCTTGTAAATACGAAGTAAAGCAGCCCCAGCCAAAATTCCTCTTTGATTCATTTACAATACATGTGAAACCAAGTCTGGGTGCCAAGACAAGGTTGTAGAGTGTTTTTCCAACAGAAAACTGCTTCCTTTGTAAAAAGTCTTCCTTGACAACCAGGTCAAAATGACATATTTATGAATTATCTGTACAAACTATCCCCTTCCTCCATAATAGCCTGACATTTCGCCTGAGGGAAGAGGCTTGAAGAAGTTCAGTATATTCCTGAAAATCTTGAAGTACATATTGCCTTGTGATACTGCTGTAGATCAGCTTTCAGCTCTGCAGGCTGAGTGACAGCTCTGTGAAGGCACTTTGGTGATTCTACAAGCAAAGACTCTGAAAAAAACCAACAGCTCGTTTTCCAGGGCTTACTACTTCAGGATCCTCCAGATCCCAAAATGCAAATAATGAAGTAATAAACAGAATAATCAAGCTCATCTCTTGAAAGAGCCATTCTTCATCTTCTTTAAAGACTGTAAGCTATTTTTAGAAACCAGGCCTTGAGAGGCTATTCTGCTTTAGAGAATGTGAGCATCTCCTGAACACTTGAAATTACTTTCATCATACAGAGGATAATAATGCCTCAGTGAAGAACTGCAGCATTTAAAAGTAGTTGCTGCCTGCACTTAGTAGACCATATGGTGCAAATCATGCTTCTTTTCTATTACAAATTTAGAAAAGGAATACACTGGGTACTGGTAATGACCAAAATCTGATTAACCCTGGAACATACTTATCTCATCAAAGAGCAGGCAATCAGCATTTTGAAATGGGCACTCATATAACACAGCTTTCAAGTATTTTGGCTGCTGATTTCCTCCCTCTGCTTCTGCAACTTCTGTCCAAAAATACAATCTTGCTGTAGTTGACACAATCCCAACCATCCATATCCAGGAAGTGCTCTGAAGCCAGGTTCTCCACTCAGCAGGAACTCAAGCAGTGAAACTTGAGCTATTTTATCCTATCATGTTCCTTTAATTTGCTCCCAGCCTGGGATCTGACACAAAGCAATCATGCTGAAGTTCACTCAAATGATCTCCAAATTAATACAGATTCCAAAACTCCTACTTAACTTACTCATATTGATCTTGCCAGTCACATGCATTTGATTTTGAAGGTCCTACAGGCAGAAGTTTAGTTGCCTGGATTTTATATTCCTTTTCCTTGAATGCTGACTAGATAAAAGAAGAGAATGGAAACTGCTGCTGCTCAGCATCCATTAGTGCTTGTTCTCTTGATGGTTAAATTGCTTTTGATTTTTGGGCAGTGCCTTACATCCTTGGCATTAAAATCTGAAATATTGGCTCTGTCCATTTCTTCAGTTTAGGGATTTTTGAACTACATTGTGTTCAAATGCCAAAACTATTCCGCATAGTCAGGAAAGTGTCAGTTATCCCTTCCCATTCTTTTGACAGTGTGGGTGGAACTAAGCTCTAGAGTAGCAAGGCTTCACAAATAACAATTTTGCTTTTTTGAAAAGAGCCAATATTATTAAGTATTCATATTTCTTATGTTTGTTGTGGGCCTGGTGTGTTTGTTTATTACAACAGAATAAATGCTATATACATTTTTGCTATTTTGTTCTTGAATCTTGTGTTTTAAGAACACAGCAGTGCTGTAACTTTGTGCAGGTAATTGGCTGTAGTTCATCAGCCAGAACATGGGCTATTCCCCTCCCGTTTTTACCTTATGGCTGTACATCAAAATCCAGCTGTAATTGTGGCATGGACAGGCATGTCCTGGTTAACTTCTGTTAGTTTGGCTCCTGATATTAGACATGCTCTATCTTCTTGTATTTTTAGTATGAGACAAAATTATTTCCTGCAAGGTCCAGTTTGTGGGGAGAAGTGTGCCTTGAGGGAGTACCTCTGACATTCTTTCAGCTGGTGAACTAGAACTGCTCCTTTCCTTCCGCACTGGAAGAGCTGCTTGGGAAGGAGCAGCATAATGATAGCTGAAGAGATAACTCTGTGTATTCATTGTTCTGGCAAGGCCATAAATATTTCAGTGAATTACTGAAATCAGAAATAGAAGACACCTGATAAATTATACAGAGTATATCCTGAACACAGCTGTACAGCTCCTTTTTTAATAGTTTTGCTAGCAAAAGAATTAGTATCAGTGCTGTGTGCTTTAAAGGTAAAAAGCTTGTTTGTCAGCTAAACATTAGCTGAGACACTACTTCCACTAGAAAATATTAATTTGGTGAAATTAATATGTATTATTCCTTTGAAACTTTAACAACAACAAAAGAGGTGAGTTTTTCCAAAAGAGAATTTATCAACTGTTTTATTCAAAGGAAAATTTCAGTTTTGCTGGTCCCTGAAGGTTGATTTTTTCCTCCTCCAAACTAAAATACTTAATGGGAAGATAGTTTCATTTTTGTCAAAAGTAATAATATTAAGTTATTCAATGAACTTTTTGCTGTTGAATCTTGAGTTGACATTAAAAAAATATATATATAAATCTCAGAATTATGTTAATATTGAGCTATGGCCTGCTCATCTGTAGCTCCTTCTATTTGCAGAATTGTGCTGAATTTTGAGCTCCTGAGGACGGCTGTCTTTTGGCAGAGAATATTGTCACTTTATTCCTCCTGGAATAAATACCGGATGCTGTCAGCTCCTCAGAAGCAATGCTCCAAAATCCTTTGTTCCTTACACAAGAGGATAGGAGTGCCTGTGGCATCGTCTTTGAGGACAACCTGTGACTTACAGCCTCTTCCCTCTGTAGCTGCACAATCTCCCAGTTTGCCTGGAATTCGGGATTCGGCCCTCGTTTGCTCAGTCTCACCTCGTAAAATCAGAGCAGGGCAGGACGAGGCGGAGCAAGGCAGGAGCCTGGGGCTGCTCTGAGCGCTCGCCTGGGCTCGGCCACGGGGCCGGGCGGCCCGCAGCGCTCCCGGGCCGTGTCCCAGCCGCTCGGGAGCGCCGCCCGGCCCCGGAG